>PVKU01006078.1:0-101391 GCA_004027475.1 Anoura caudifer
AGCACGAAAATCCTAATGCAGTACACACTGAATGAGTGCCTGCTATGTGCCAGGCTCCATGTTAAGTACTATGACGATGAGATGAATAAATACTTGCCATAAAAAAGCTCATCCTTATGGAGGAGCTAGACAGAATATGTTCAATTCAAATGTTACAACATCAGACAGAAAGTGAGGGCTGTTGGTCAAGATCCACTTTGTTTCTTAGGAGAGATTTTACTGACATTCAATGAAATTGGGGGAAAAGAACTAGAACTTATTAAATGCCACTGAAGCTAATTTTCCTTTAAAACTATCTGTATTCCACAGTTTAGTAAATCACATTCTTGAGGTGGCAACATTCTATGAGGTTTCACATTAGTATTTAAATCATTCTTTCACAAACAATTTTAGGGAAAAAGAAAAGCATGTAAGAGGTAGTATGTTTCCATGTGAGAACACTCCTTAAATCCAAGTCCTTTGATTTTTCTTTTTTAAGTCAATTGCTGATGCATAATTCATTAGGAGAGTCTTTAGAATGGCAGGAGTGGGAGAGCTGGTGAACAATTTGCAAAATACACAAAGAAAAAGCCTTACAGTTCTTCCAGAAGCAATCCAGCAAAACTGAAACAGCTACAGAGCGTGTAGGAGAAAAAGCACGGATGATGTGAGGGGACCCCAATCCTAACCCTTGCTCTGTCAGTAACCAGAAGACAGCTTCGGGCTGATCACTGTCATCTCGAGACCTCAATTTCTTTGTTTCTAAAGTAAGGATAACACTGTTTACCACATAGCTCTCATGATGAGACAAACATAATACTGGATGGGAAAGACTTTAAAAAAATATTACATCCTACATAATAGTCACACATACCCATCATGGAAGTCTTAGAGATTTTGTCAGGGCAAGACATTGACTTTTCTGTAAATGTTTAAATAGCTTGCATATTTTAATCTCTATTTCTGTCTTCTCTCACCAAAATTAACTTGGAAATTTTTTAAGGAGTTTTCTAAATCAATCAGTTGTCCTCTTATTCCACTATTTTTAGAAATTATCTCAGAGAGTCAATTTGGATGCAGAGGGTCTTTCTTAGACAACAAGTTCATTGCGTATTTATAAATATAGTTCCTATTCAGTAGAACACAACAATAAAGAAGTCTTATTTCTTGTTTTTAAATTTTAAATACTGAAAGTGACCAAAACAGAATTTAATCCAGAAGAGAAAAAAGAAACAGAAAATGAAAAACACAATGTAAGCTATTATAAGGGCAAAAACAAATGGAAAATCTCTTACTTTCCCTGCTCCTTTGTCAAAATGTCCATGTTTTCTGGTCCATATGAAAACTGGACAAGGGTGAGTTTCTTTCCTAACCTGTTGGCATACCCTAGTAAATCCACCCAGCAGCTGCCATTCAGAGAGAGCAAGGGGAACAAGGAAGTAAAAGGCTCTTCTGACGAGTGACTTTTATTGACTAGAAAGTGGGGTGCAGGGGGAAGGGTTACAGCTATTTTACTGGAAGGTACACAGATAAAACCCAATGACTTGTATGTCCTTTCAAATTAACTCCATTTATAAAACCTCTCTCATTAAATGTAATCTAATTTAAATGTGCATTGGAACCACTTGTATTTGTTACTCCTGTCTTGATGAGAGCTATTAGTTTTATTCTTGCTTTCCTTTCCAGATCTACTTAGGGCTAAAAGACAGTGGAGGTAAGAAACAATTATTAAATCACCTTTTGATGAGCTTTCTACTTCTAAATAAATCTAACCCCCCCCACCAAGTCCTAGCCACTGGGAATTGGTAACACAAGTAACATAAAAATTAGAGCTTTTTGCTTTATCCAAAAGTCATAATTGACAAGGAAATATATGGAAAGATGTTCAATAGCAATAGTCATCAAGAAAAGGCACAGCAAAACCAAAATAAGATTACTTCATACCCACTAAAGTAACAAAAAAAAGGAAAAAAACATATAGTAACAAGTATTAATAAGGATGTGGAGAAATGGAATATTCATAGACTGCTAGTTGGATAGAGAATGGTCCACTTTGGAAAACACTCAGGCAGTCCCTCAACTGGTTAAACTTAGAGTTATCATATGACCAGTAATTCTACTGCTAGGAATATACCCCAAAGAACTGAAAATGGGTATTCAAACAAAAACATGTATAGGAATATTCATAGCAACACTATTCACAATAACCAAAAGGTGTAAACAACCTAAATGTCCACCAACTGATAAATGGCTAAACAAAATGTGGTATATTCATACAATGGAATCTATACAATGGAATATTATTTGGCCATAAAAAAGAATGAAATAGTAATGAATGCTATAACATGATAAGCCTTGAAAACATTTTGCTATGTGAAAGAAGTCAGTTACAAAAGACTGCATATTACATAATTCTGTTTATATGAATAGTCCAGAGCTGGCAAATCTCAACACATAAGAAGAAGAAAGATCAATGGGTGCATAGGGCAGGGGGATAAGGGTATAGGGAGTGATAGCTAAAGGATATGGAGTTTCTTTTTGAAATAAAACCGTTGAATTGCACAATTTAAATTGATGAATTGTGTGATATATTAATTACATATCTCAATAAAGCTATTACCAAAAAAGTTTAAAAAACAAGGAGAGGAGAAAGGGACAGTTTTAGAGATCAGTTAAACTAATCAATGTAGTTCAAAAATGGAATCACTTTAATTATAAATATTTCATTAGAAAAATCATATGAACAAACAAAAATAATTTTTAAAAGCTGCCATTTATCCAGCCTATATCATTATCCAGCAATTTTACAGACTTCATCTCAAACCCTCCTAGCATGCAATTATTGTTATTTCCATTATGTCATTAGGAAAATTCTAAGAGAATGCATAACTTGACTTTGGTCGGAGGTTAGAAAACCACCCAGAACATATACCCAAGGTTACCTAACACCAAAGCTGTGCTCTTTCAGCTGTATTGTGGCATTTAAGAGAGAGAGAGAGAGAGAGAGAGAGAGAGAGAGAGAGAGAGAGAGAGAGAAGAGGAAGAGGAAGAGGAAGAGGAAGAGGAAGAGGAAGAGGAAGAGGAAGAGGAAGAGAAGAGAAGCGAAGCGAAGCGAAGCGAAGAGAAGAGAAGAGAAGAGGAAAAACAAAAGGAAAAAGAGTCATGTTTTCTCTATCAGGCATATGCCCAAAGGAAATTACATGAGTAATTTAGGTATAAAGAAGGAAAAAAGCATTTGCCCAATATTGTTGTACTTGTATTACATGACATTTGCACTCATTCTTTAAATAAATATTTCCTGAGAGTCTACTATTTGCAAAATAGAAAGATGGTTGTTAAAACTTTTTATGTGAATATTGTATTCATTCAGTTTTTGCTTACTTATCTTGTTTGTGAGTCAGGTTTATTTGAAATATATATTTGAATGAAGAAAACACCTAAAAAATGTAGTAAGCTCTATACATTAGCATTCAAAAATTTTGAATATATATGCTAAAATAGAAAAGTGCTGTTTCCTATTTGTTATTAAGAGGATTAAAGTCTCCAGAATCCAAAATGGGCACAAAGGTGGTGTCTGCAGGTCTACACCTAGGTCTCTAGGCTTAATCTGGTCATTTGGATTCACAACTCCCATTTGTATCTTCATAAACTTAGTAAACTTCCAAACTTCCTATTTCCACTTCCCCATGAAAAGTTAAATCTATAAACATAAAGTAAAACAAATCAAACATATTGGTGAGTGGATGGATTTCTTTAGAAGTACTCACTAAACCACATGAAATCGCTGATCTTTGACTCTTCTTGACAGGCAAAAATGGCACCATCAGAAGGATGATCCTCCACACAGGAATTACATATTTTTGCCCTGGCCAGTGTGGCTCAGTTGGTTGGAGCGCCATCCCAAAACCAAAAGGCAAAGAAAGGGTTTGATTCCTGGTCAGGGCACATACCTGGGTTATGGGTTCAATCCCTGATCTGGGCATGGACCGGAGGCAACCAATCAATATTTCTCTCTCTCCCTTCCTCTCTCTCTAAAAGCAATGAAAAAATGTTCTTGGATGAGGACTAAGAAAAAAAAGGAAAAGAATGACATTTTTCTGATTTGGGGCTTAATCAAATCGTAAGCCAGGTTTCATAGATTTAAAGATTTTCTACATGTAAGAAATATTAGTCTGTATCTTGCTTTGCTTTATGAACTCCACAATACAACATGAAAGAGTAGAAGGACGTTTTTTGTTTTTTAATTGGATTAGATGAAGATTGAAATCTAAATCCACAACAACCAGTTTGTATCCTTGAGGATGCTGCCTGTGTTCCTTAAGTCTGATCTATAAACCCAGGAATGAGAAGGGAGCCACTTTTTTTTTGCTCCTGCTAATTGGTTCCTGGCAGGAATATGAGCCCACTGTTGTCAAATTCTCTTTAATTTCTTTAGAAAGTAGGAAAACTGTAAATATGAATTAAGGAGTAAAGTGTCGTAAGCCTGTGGGTGTCAACTACAATGTAAGTGGGCTTTTTGTTTGTTTTATACTATTTTCCATTGCCTTTTTTTGCAACACAATTCATTATAAATAAAAAGCTGGGTGCCAATTTACCACTGCAGACATTCCCAACACATTGTCAGAGCTAAATGATTTACTAAATGAATGCCCTCTGGATAATTAACAGAGGTCCCTTGAAAACTTCAAAGTATTTCTCGTAGTTCATTTCCTGCTTTGTATTTTCTGATTGTTTCCACTTTTTTTTTTTAAGAGCTTATTTTCATCTGTTCAAATTAGGTGCCTAAAATGAGTCTCTTAGCCCTGGCTGGTGTGGCTCAGTGGACTGAGTGCTGGCCTGTGAACCAAAGGATCACTGGTTTTATTCTCAGTCAGGGTACAGGTCTGGGTTGTGGGCCAGGTCCCTAATAAGGGGTGTGTGAGCAGCAACCACACATTGATGTTTCTCTCCCTCTTTCTCCCACCCTTCCTCTCTGTTTAACAATAAATAAAATCTTTTTAAAAAGATTTTTTAAAAATGTCTCTCAAAGTACACAACATAAAAATGATCCTTCACCTGTCACTCTTACGAGTAATATCGGCCAACACAATAAATTTGTCTTGGGAGCATGTTCACAATACGGTGAGAATTTTATCACTGAGGGGCTGCAGGACTTCAACTTCCCTGCCCTGCAGGGTGGAGGTGATATACTCCTCATGGGCACAAACACTGCAGCAGTTTAACTCACACCCCAACCTTCCATGCTTAGATTTGTAATGTTTTAAATGTGAGGACATTTCTGTTTGCAGAACCAGGTAAATGCTATCTCCATTGTACTTACATCTCCTTCCCTCTGCTTTATCTATCAGCAAACCATGTAAAAAGCAATGCTTATATGTGAGCAGCAGAGAAGGCTCATGCGCATTTCAAAAAAATAAGTCTTGGTTTCATGCATCAACTGCAGGACAATTTTCTATGTCATGAATGATGCAACATATGGTATCTTTGTGCACAGGCTTAAAGACACTCTACTTAGATTCGGTGATAAACCCAGGCAGCTGACCTATGTCTGCTCCCACATTTAACTGGCTCTCACAGAAACAATTCACCAAATATTCCAAAGCATCCAAATGAGTGTACCACCAACATCTGACAAGTGGCCACTAATTCTGATAATGGCATCATTATCATTTTTAATTCTACCACCCATAATCTGTGCTATTCTTAGATGGAATAAGTTAGACATAGATAATTAGAAATAAAAGCTGGCTGCTTAGAATACAATATTTAAACTAGTGTATCAAGTTGATATTTTGCCCTAGGAGGTATCAGATTTTCCAATTATTTATCAGAAAAGTCTATTTCATTCAAAATTGGATTCTTTGGATCAAAAAAGAAAAAATGATTTAAACACCAGGTTTTCCAAAACAAATAAAGCAAAAGAATCAAAACACCTATTATCCTTGTACTATTAATTTTTATATAACATTGGATAATTTATCATACTACTTGATCATCAAAAATAAATAAATAAATGATGATAATGTGATAGGCTTTGGGAAGAGCAACCAGGGAGCGGAGAGAAAGAAATAATGGCTTTTGTTGTCATTATCTGGCTTCTAGAACTTCCAGGGTTAACAGCGTCACAGGGACCCTTTCCATTTTTAACTATAATAAAATGTGAACTCTCCACATTCAAGTCCCATGAACCAAGAAACAAACCAAGACCAATAAATAGAAGAGCAATCCTATAAAGATCCTCCCTTATCTCTATGAGTGAAGAAAACTCAGACCACTGAGCCATATATATATTTTTTTTACTATTGATTTTTAAGGAGGGAGAGAGAGGAAGAGAGACAGAGAAATATTGATTTGTTGTTCCAATTATTTATGTATTCGTTGGCTGCTTCTTGTATGTGTCCTGACCGGGAACTGAACCTGCAATCTTGGCGTATGGGGACATTCTAACCAACCGAGCTACCCCGCCAGGGCCACCACTGAGTCATTTTTAACGTCTAATTTTAGAATGCTGGGAGAATGATTCAGAGTTATTCGCGAATGTTTCAGAATTACTGAGAATGTTTTATTTATCCTCTTTTATCCTTAAACTCCTAGTTCCTAACACAATTTCTGAAAACAAAAGGAAAGGAAGGAGCAAAGGAGAGCAGGAGGGAGGCAGCAGCCATCTTAGCCAACACAACCTTACTCCCAGAGGAGGTTAGCAACAACAGGGCAATGCTTCCCCGACAGTAATCAAGCAGTGGCTGAAAGACAGGCTATAAAAAGATCAAAACACCTATTTTTCTTAACTACAGGTACAAGTTTGAGGGCATCATTTCTGAACCACTCTTGACATGCCTTGATACCTTTAAGAGCATTTTTATATTACAGCCCAGTGCAAATAGCTAAAATAAAATATTTATAATGATTCAACTCCAACCACTTTTACAACTTTATTGAGTTTTATATTATACCATAAAATTCACCCATTTCAAGTGATTTTTGGTAAATTTACGAGTGGTGCAACCATCACCTTAAAATCAGTGTGAGAATATTTTCATGACCCTAATAAGATTCCTGATTTTTATTTACACTAATCCAATTCCCACTCCCTGGCAACCACTAATCAACTTTCCCTTTTCTATAGAGATTTGTCTTTTCTTGGCATTTTATATAAATGAAATCAGAGGATACTCGGCCACTTTCTAAACACGTAACTTCAGTGAAGTCATTTGACTTTGCTATGTCTCTTTCTCCTCACAATAATTGTACCTCACAGAGTTATTACAAGGAATAAAGGAGGCTGAACCATATGAAATGCTTAGAACACTGGCTGACACATATCAAGTGCACAATGCACTAATTGTCAAGTTGTCAAGACCCTACTACCGTTGCTTGTAATTCTCCTACAGTTTCTATGCCAGTGTAGCCTCATATTCAACCTGTGCCAAAATGAACTCCCTATCTCTCCCTTCAAAACTGTTTTCCCCCTGTGTTCGTTCACGCAGGGAATACTGAGTATCCACACAGTCATCAGAAACTTCAAGAGTCTTGAACTCTTTTTGATTCATTCTCACATCCAGCCAGCAAGTTCCAGAGTCCTCTTTAACTCCCATGAATTTGCCTTTCTCTCCATTCCCTCAGCTTTAGTTACAGATCTCAATTTTTTTTCCTGATTTAGTGCAAAAGCTTTCTCCCTGTTCTCTCTGCCTTCGAGTGTTCCTCTAATCTGTCCATCCTACTCCTGTCAAAGGATTCTCTCTTCAAAATGCAAGTCTGATCATCACTCTCTCCTTCACAGGCTCCCCTTGGCTATCAATTTCGCTCCTCGGCTTGTCACCCAGGGCCCATCACAAACTGATGTCTACCTACTTCTCTATTTCCTTCTCTGGCCAGTCTCCAGAATACACTCTTGGTAATGAGCATTCTAAACAACCTGCAGCTTTCTGAATGTGTGAGTCATAGGACTTCAGGGAAGCTAGACAACTTCCAGCACCTCCGAGACTGCCACTTGCCTTTCCCAAGTCTTAGATCAAGTACCACTTAGTTTATTAGGTTCCCAGGACCACCGAGAATGATTTGGAGGTGTCTCCTCTGTCTGAATAAGATAATATACAAAAAGATAGCCTCACAGTGCCATCAATTCAATGATGTGGCTCTTCTGGAGCCCAAGTTCAACATCATTTGAACTTGGTGAAGGGTTGAGGAAGGGAAAGGATGGAGCAGGGAGGTAGGTGAGTGGGGATGGGAGGAGAAGCACAGAAAGGAAACTGGGAGAGGAAGGAGAGACAGGGGATGAAAGGGCAGGAAGGGAGGAGGGAAAAAATAGAAGATAGAGATGAAGGGCACTGAAGACAAAGGACGACAGGGAGCAGGAAGAAGGGGTCTGACCCACTTCTCTGAGGGGAGACTTTTCTTTGGGGCATGAGCTTTTAATAAAAATGTGAACCCTTTCTTTCACTCCTACCTGTGCTCATAATCATACATTTTTTCTTTCTATTCTTTTGTTTCTGAAACACCACCACTCACAATGATTCTAGCTCTAAAGTGGAGGAAAAATTTACACACTTCTATCTGCCGGAGACAACATTTCATTTCCTTTCTAAAGCATTCTCCACATTTACTGTCAATCAACCAAGAGTTACTTTTCAGGTTTTCCATCTGTTTTCATTTTTTTCTTTTCTTTCATCGGAATCCATGGAAAACTAGACTTATTTCAACATGCCATAAGTATCAAGGGTATTTGGGTGAAAAGATCAGAGTTAAAAGAGATAACAGAGATTATCCAAATCAGTGGTTTCCAACAGTTTTTCCACCAACCCCTTTTAAGTATATCCAGCCATACTCAATCCAAGGCCTGGCTTTCAAATAGCTTCTATGCCTTAGTCTTTTCACAGTTTATCTTCCCATTCTTTTAGCCAAAGGTCAGAGCTAACAATCAGATTTTCTGATCAATATAAGCTACACAGTGCTAAAACCCTTGAATTTATATAATTATCAATTAAAATCCAAGAGAAGAAAACCTCAACATTTTGTTAGCCAAGGTGATCCTGTAGTGGGTAACTGTAAGGTCTGGGGTTTAAATGGAATTCAATGATGGACTCTGATTGTGACTTTCATGTCCCTTCTGGGCAACAAGCTACTGACTACAGCCAAACCCCGCAAGCTTACAAAGGTGAAACCCCAAGAAATTTTATACCACTATACACTTGATGACCTGTATTTTCTGCCTTCTTTCTGTACAGTATCTTCATAAATGTCTTTTTAGCCTAACAAGGTTTCTCATCCTGTGAAGCATAGAGAATTTAAGGAATCCAGGAACTTGGGTGGGAAAAAAAAAGGAACATACAGTTTTCACTAGTCCTAAGAATATTTACCACTGCCTTTTAATTATGAATAAAGTCAAAAAACCATTGCCATGACTATCACCAGTAGGAATTACAGATGCTTTCTTTCACAGTACAGTTGTTGCAAATGTCTCAAAAAATCACTTACACTCTTCACTCCTTTGAAACCATGACAGTTAATGGATCTGCCACTTGGCTTTCTTATTTAACAGATCAATAAAGAAGTGTGTCTATGATGATGCAAGGACTTTAGTATTTTGATAAATATATTTCCACTTTGGGGCTTTTATATATTTCGTTTTATGCATTTAAGACAATGTTTTTGGAAGAAGCCCATGGGTTTCACAGATGGCCAAAGAAATGCATGACCAAAACAAAGGGCTGCTTTGCAAGCAAATTTCATCCAGACCCATCATTCTGTGCCCAGCAATAGCAAGATGGGGTAACACAAATACTCCCTTGAGTAAATATGAAAGCTCACACAGTCAATGGGAGAGAGAAAAAACAAACAAACAGGAGTCAAACTCAGATCTCCCGAAGTCTCCTCTCTTCCAGGGCTGTAAGGGAGGGCAGTCAGGAGCCTGCACTACAGAGACAGGTATGTGGATGTCCCTGAGCCTTGTACCCATTCTCAGACTAGTGTGTTCCATACAGCACCAATAATTCCATCTGTGAGCCCCACAACATCAGGTGATATACTACCTCCTCCTGAGCTCATTATCTGTAGGCCAAGGATCCACATGTTGGGCAGCTTGCTTTTTTTTTCCCCCCATCTACCATCATCCACACTGAGGATACATGCAAAACTCTCCAGTCCCAGTTTTGAGGTTTCCACCATTTTAACAATCTGACATTTCCTCCGTGGATCCTTCCCAGTCTTTCCGAAGGTAATCAAGTGTTCTTTCATTCTCTCACTGTATGTTCCATCTCCACAAAATGTTCAGTCACATAGGACATCAAAATACAGAGTAACTCTACAGCAGCTTTTTCAGATCCTTAAAAACCGGAGACCTCGTGACTGCCCGTTTGTATGTCATTTCTTTAACACAGTGCCTGATAGATTTGATGGAAAATTGAAGTGCATGAAGCTGAATTGAATTTCATGCTCGTAACAACCCTATGAGATCAAGAATTACTGTCCTCTTCAGAGATAAGCAACCCCATGTTCAGACAGGTTGCTGACTTAACCAATGTAATACTGCCAGAAAGTTAAAAATTTGAAGAATAAACCCAATGACACACATTAGTCAATGATCCATTATACTTGATTTTAACCACCCTTCAACAAAAAACCTTTAGCCCATTTTCTCAATTTCTTATAAATATTTCTCTTTTTAATGCATCATTCCTTTATCGTGTTCATAATGATTGTGATTCTCTCAGATCTTGACTTAGTCCCACAACAGATGAACTGGAGGTGACTTGAGATGGAAATACAAGGCTGACCGGAAAAAAAGCAGCATCCTCACAGAAGCAAGAAACCACGCCCACACTTGTTTATAGCAATTACCCTGAACTAAACAAAAGAGACAAACTATGACAGCCATATCTAGAGGAGCAACGCAAAAGACCACAATATACTTGGAACCTTTGCAAGAGAAAACAGAACATCCAGAGCATCCATGTTGGGAGACACATCTTCCTTGACATTAGCTCAAAATGATCACTGTGATTAGAACAGAGCCAATCAGATGGGCTGACTGACATGACATGAAACCCATGGTCCCCAGAGGGGAACTTTGCTTCAACTGAACACAGAGCACCAAGCAAACCTTTATACCTGAAATGTGAGATGGGGAGGAAACTTTAATGTAAACAATGATTTTTACGGATATAATTTCAACGATATTTATTTTCCTATTACTCCCATGAAGTATTTCACTGATACCAAAATACCTCCGAGCCTTACATAATGGAAGCGCTGGGTGGGCACGTTCAACGTGTCTCTGGCTCACAGCGAGCACCTGCCATTCACCACTTGCGCAACGAAAAAACCTGGAGTTACAATTGGCCTAGAAATGCTGCCGACAAAATGTACTGCCTCTCTGTTATTTGTAAATTGTTATTTGTTTCTTCTTTGGCCTTTGGCAAGTTGGAGTTCACAAATAAACGGATATATATTACATATTTGGCATAAAATTTAACATTAAGACTGAACTTCCTCCAAACTCAGAGTATTATGATACCCTTTAAACAAGTATTCTCCTGGCTGGCATAGCTCAGTGGATTGAGCACAGGCCTGCGAACTAAAGAATCGCGGTTCGATTCCCAGTCAGGGCACATGCCTGGGTTGCAGGCCAGTTCCCAGAGGGGGACCCACAAGAGGCAACCATACATTGATGTTTCTCTCCCTCTCTCCTTCCCTTCCCCTCTAAAGATAAAATAAATAAAATCTTAAAAATAAATAAATAAATAAACAAGTATTCTAGTATATATTTTATTTAATGTGTCTGTTCCAGCATAATTTTTATAATTGATTTAACTAATTCCAGGTCAAAATCTTTTTACCTAAATGTTTGCTTTTACAGAAATTGTTTACTACCTGTCTTTTAATTAAGAATTTTAACAGGTTCTTATTGAAATCAAATTAACAGGTTGTTTTGGGAGTTTTTAAGTAAAACAGGCAGCTATTTGTTAAAATGCATTCCATTTACCATGACCTGGAATTTTACTTCAGATGCATAATTAGTCACTTTTGAAAGTTGTTATTGAAAATAATACCAAAGGCAGCATTTTCCTCAACAAGGATTAATCTACATGGTACTTTAAATCTGCAAACCAACCTTTGAGCTACAAATTTACAAAACTACTGCTCTGTAAAACCCACACTTTCTAGACCCATAAGTCAACACATTTCTAAAAGTCTCAGAATCATACATAACTGTGCAGTATGCAATCTTGGTCCTGACACTGATTTTTCTACCTGAGGACAACCACATCCAAACTGCAACCATTTGACAAATGGGGACTATCAAAGAGCGCAGAAGATGGCAATCCAGTTCAAAGCAGAAACATACGGCCGTTTTCCTTGCCAATAAGAAAAAAAAATGATATCACAGCAGTACATTATTGAACACATTTTATCAAGGGTGTCTCCTGGGGAGCCCAAAGAACAAAAAAGCATCAGGATGAGGCTGTCAACAACCAAGCAGTGACGCAGAGTCACTTTGCAGGTGTCAAAACCTCAAACCCAGAAAATGAAGACCAGTGGGCAGACCACAGGAGAAAATGGATACCAGAAGAATACCGAACAGCTGCTTAGAGCTGAGCTAAAGCAAGGCGGATATCCACCGGGAGGGAGGTCACGCAAACCACTTGGAGAGCACACTGAAGCAGAGCCTGAAACAGTGTAACAAAGCAGCAGGCAGCTGGGCAACAACTGCTTGGAAACACAGGCCTGCAGCTGGGGGAGGAGGGGGAAGCCTAGGACAGGTTCACAAACAGCTACACCAGCATCCTGGAGGCAGCCTCTTTGAGACCAAGCAGCAGGTATACTTCCTGCAGGCCAACTGGGACTGCCAGGGCCACGTGGCAGGGGCCATGGGTACAAACACATAAAAGACTTACTGTTCAACGAACACACCACTCAGCAACCTGCTCAGTCAGGATGCAGGGACTAGTTGGGACAAACATGTAACCCTCGGAGAGATGTGGGGTCTGTGCCATCTAGTCAGTCACTTACTCTATCCTAGTCTCCTAGGCAGCATATTTCCCAAATTCTACCAAAATAAATAAATAAATAAATCACCATACAGTGCTCACTGTAGTGTCATCCAAGAGAAAGGGAAGTCAGTAAAATTTTCCATCTATAAGACTGACTTGGAGCTTTCACTCCTAAATTACATCTCAAACCTGTGGTATCCATCTAATGTCAAAACCCCTGGGAGTGCCCAGGTACGCCCTCAGCAATCTCAGTAAGATTGCTAGAGGAGTTGTAAAAATGTGTTTTTCCATTTAGATCAGGAAATGGCAAACTTTTTCGGTGAAGGCCAGATAGTAAATATTTTAGGCTTTGCAAGCCCCAAAGTCTCTGTTGGAACTACACAACACTGCTATTGTAGGAAAGTAGCTACAGACAATGTGTACACAAATGGGTATGGCACTTCATAAAACAAACTTCAGTGCCCACTCCCACTCTGGGTGATAATCTGAAACACACACAGGCACACACATGCCTATATAAATACCCTACCTCCTATGGATGACCACTCCATAACTGGGTAAGGCCACTTTGTAACCGGGGCAGGGGCCACTCCCCCCAAAATGGGAAAGGGTTGGAAGGACACCGAAGGCTGCACACGGTGAGTCACCCTGGCAACCAGGACAACACATGCACAACTCAGCAGAAAAGAAGCAGGCAGAAGGGCTGATGCTTGGAGCTAGGGAGGTGATTGGACGGGTGCAGCATACCCTCCCATCTACTTCTGCCACTCTGAGGATTATGGGGCCGGTCTTCAAAGGCGAAGCACTAGTTGAAGCACACTTTTGCTCTCCCTCCCTACAGGCGGTTCGGGCTGTTGCTGGGGGCTCAGGCTCATGAACTGGTGAGCCTTGGGGAAACCACATTGCCCTGGAGCATTCCCACACCCTTCCCTGAACGCTGGGGGACCTGCTCCGCCAGTAGAGCTGCAAGCACTAGGCTGATAAGAGGGCAGGGGAGGAGGCTGAGGGGGAAGGGAGGGTCCTGGGAGGCAGCTGGCAGGGCCACCAGCTCCAAGCCCCAAGCCTCTCCACTATGAGGGAAGCCATCAGAGACACCTGTTCACACCTGGCGCTCCTCCAGCAGAGGGCTCCTTCAGTGGTCGCCACTTACCAGCCTTCTCCTTGCAGCTGGGGCAGGTGGACATCAGCGCTGGCTGCCCACCCACCTCCAGTGTGGGCCTGTCAGCAGCAGGGCCCCGAGACCCTTCTCCACTGGTCAACAGCCCGCTGACAGAAGCCGCTGCCTGCTGCCCACCTGCTTGCTCGCTCCTCCAGCACAGACCTCAACTGGGAGAGCAAGCTGCCAGTAAGACGCCTAGATGCACAGACTCCCAAAGATGAAAAGGATGGTACTTCGGGCAGCAGGAGAGGTTCCTGGTACAGCCCTGAACTGAGCTGGCAGAGTGTTATTTTCTTCGGGTGGTGTCTTGGAGGAAATAGGCTTTGAGGCAGAAATCTGCCATTATTTCACACTGTAGGTACTTTTTTTTTTTAATTTTAATTGTTGTTCTTGTACAGTATTCTGTCTTTTGCTCCCATTCCAGCCCACCGTCCCAGCCCTCCCTACCTCCCTCCCATTTCCACCCCCCCTAATTTTTGTCCATGTGTCCTTTATACTTGTTGCTCTAAACCCTTCCCCTTTTTCCCCTGAAATTCCCTCCCCTCTCCCCTCTGGTGACTATCAACCCCTTCTCAATTTCAGTGTCTTTGGTTATATTATGCTTGTTTGTTTGTTTTGTTGATTAGGTTCCTGTTAAAGGTGAGATCATATGGTATTTTGTCTTTCACTGCCTGGCTTATTTCACTCAGCATGATGCTCTCCAGTTCCATCCATGCTGCCACGAAGGGTAGGAGCTCCTTCATTCTTTCTGCTGCATAGAATTCCATTGTATAAATGTACCATAGTTTCTTGATCCATTCATTTACTGATGGGCACCTAGGTTGCTTCCAACACTTGGCTATTGTAAATTGTGCTGCTATGAACATTGGGGTGCATAGGTTCTTTTGGATTGGTGTTTCAGGGTTCTTAGGATATAATCCTAGCAGTGGAATTGCTGGGTCAAAAGGTAGATCCATTTTTTAAATAAAGGATTTCTTTTTCTTTACACCAGACTGTCTCCAGAGTTTTTGTGTGGGCAGTGAACGATAGGACCCCACTGGCTGTTCTGGAACAGCATGAGTCTGTCCAGTAACGACAGGACTAATGAGATTGCTTCATGATCAAGCTGATTCCAAAGAGTACTCCTCAAATTGCCAAGGTTATTAAGAATAGATTGGAAGTAAACATCATACATTCCATGGACATCTGTGGTCTCCCTTTCTTCCCAAAATACCTTGCTTTTCCTTCTAACAGAGGCCCTCTTTCCTGTGGTGAACCTATTGCACATAGTGAGGGACAAGAAAACCTGCCTCTTCTCCACCCATGTTCCAGACTGTAAGTTCAGCCACACTACACAGCCCTGGCCCAGCCAAAGTACCCCACCATTCCCCTAGCCAGGAGCTGTGCTTCATGGGTAAGTTTTAAACTTCAGTCAGGATAATTAAGGGCCTCCACAGAGCATGTCTTAGCAGCAGAGAAGAAACCATCATGGCCACCACAATGACCGTGATGGCCAGACCCAGAGATGGAGAGAGAAATGAGGTCCTCACGGCCTCATGAGAGCTCTTGGATTCAAACAAGCAAGAGGCTCTACCTTCCCTGAACTGGGGTACTATCACTTCCAACCAAGAGTCCTTATTATAAAAATAAAAAACATGCTAGCAAAAATAGAGCCTCAGGGACAATGTGCCAGCAGTTCAAAGCAGTAATACAGGCATACCAAACTCCAAGCCCTGCGTAATGTGCGTGCCGTGAGCAGAGATGTTCTAACATCTGACCTCCCCTCCTATTCACTGAGGAAAGTAGGCACATTATTCCAGCTTTCTTCACCCAAAACTTACCTACCTGTGTGCTTCCTATTTTTATCTACTTGCCCAAGACAGAAACCTGGGAACAGTCTCTCTCCTCCAACCCTCTACGGTCAGCTAGTTACAAAATGAGATCAACTTTTTTTGTCACCTTTCCATTTTTAATACTCAGTTTTCCTTTTCACTTCTTTCCTACCTTATTTTAACCCTCACCACTGCTAAGAATACAAATCCTCTAATATAATTCTATAGATCATATAGAATCCTATAGAGCCAATATAATCCTATAATGGATACCTTTCTTTTCTCTCTGCTTTGGATTTCATCCTACTTCAAACAATTCTCCAAAGTTTATCATGGGACACAGGCCCTCTCCACCTGGCTCCCATCTATCTTGCCAATTCATCTTTCTTCCCTCCCTGCCCCCACCTTCTCCTGTAGTTTAATGCCCTGGCTCTTTAGACACCAGGCCTTTCTCTCCCTACTTATCTCCCCCAAATATTCCTCCCACTCTCTCATCTTTAATAAACTAACTCTTACTTGTTCTTCAGGAGTCAGCTCGCACAAGTGCCTCCCTCACGGCTGCCTTCCAGTCTGTGTCAGGTGCCCCTCTATGTACTCACTTAGAACCATAACTATGTCCCATTGCAGACAGACTGCTCACCTGGTCTGCCCACCAGACTCTAAGCTCTTAACAACGTGGACTACACCTTTCCCTGGGTGGGTGCCCCCAACATTCACCGTGGTTCCTATCACAACTAAGCATTTACAAATGCTTGCGGAAAGAACCCAAGACCACAGCTCGTGCCCCAGGCTGACGTGACAGCATCCCACACTCATGCTTTTGGCAAGAGAGCACATGTCTAGGTAAGAATGGCGTCGCACTTTTAAATCAAAGGCCAATGCCTATTTGAGCTGATTTCCTGAATTTAAAATAAACCATATTCAAATCTTTCTCCCAAACTTTGAAAAGAAGTATCATATTTTTACACTACAATCTGAAGAAATCAGACTACTTAAATGGTAAACATAGCCTTGCTTTCCTTTCTGCACATCACTTCTGGTCATTTGCAGCCTCTGAGATAAGTGCTCAGAATACACAACGAAACAATCTGCAATGCCATTACTAAGCATTGTTAAAACTTTTGATTGACGTATGGCTAAGGACAGTCATCTACTACAGCTTTCACTGCCTTCTTAATTTCCATTCATCTTTCTCTAGTATCAAGGCTGATAAAGAATAGAAGTTAGTTTGTGAAGAATGCCAATGAATTAGCAGAAACTGATGTGATTTTCTAAGGAAAAAAATCCTTACAATACAAGTAATTTAAGTAAATGAAAACCAACAATTTTAAACAAAAGAAATCATTCATTAGTTTCTACTTAAGATATTGAGAGAAAACAGCATTCCAGTTTTCAATTACGGCTGTAGTGTTACTTTGGCCTGTTTCTACCAATCTCAGTCTATTCTGGTAAACTCTTCCTGAGCACACAAACAGCTTGCAGCCATACACAAAAGAATTCCTTCAAATGCAGTAGGTAAGCTGCATGCAAACATTTACTCTAATTTTTTTAAAGATTTTATTTATTTTTTAGAAGACGGGAGAGAAGGGAGAAAGAGAGGGAGAGAAACATCAATGTGCAAGAGATACGTGGATCGGTTGCATCTTGTGCACCCCCCACTGGGGACCTGGCCCAAAACCCAGGCATGTGCCCTGACTGGGAATCCAACCAGTGACCCTTTGGTCCACAGGCTAGCACTCAATCCACTGAGCCACACCAGCCAGGGCCATTCACTCTTAATTTTTATATAAGATGCTTAAAGAAAAAACAATCAGGCTAAGTACTGGTTTGTATTTAAGTTTTTATTCAGGTTTAGAGAACAAGTTTACTGTTCTTATCCAATCTATTGATTTGCAGGAAGTCTTTGAACTTCATTTTCAAGTACTTTTCATAAACAATGATGAGACAAAAAGAAATAAAAATGAAAAATTTAACTTAAGATTATGTTTAGTGATAAAAACAATTTTAAGTTTCAAAAGGTATCCATGGTCTAATTTATAAGGTCTGTAGTATATGAATAAACTGTCCAACTTAACATTAAATTTACTAATTCAGGCTTCAGTCAGAAAAATAAACCCAACCCCCACCCCCAAAATACTAAATCCTCAGAATCCAAATTCCAAGCACACAACCATGACCATATGGGTATTTATTATGATAGTCTTTTTTTAAAAAAATACAAGCAAGCTGCTATTTTATAACACACACCAAAAAGTCAGCATGTCATCAAAATTTACTGAAGGATTTTTTGAAGAATTGTTAAAACACTAAAGAAATACTACCACAAACAGAGTTGAATTCAACAGACTTCCATTCCTACAGTGATTTCACCTCTGGAAGCAGACAATCATTTGCTCCTCTGCTTCCAATTCGCAAAGATATCAAACAAAAGAATACCTTTTTATTGTAGTGCCTCCGTTCCCCTCACAAAGAGATTTCTGCATAATCATCCCTCCTCTATACCAGAAAAGGAAGACACTATTTCATAAAAGCAAGAAAAGGACAAACAAAATCTTCAAATCAACTTCACTCAATTTCGCCAAAGTTCATTTTATAGAAATACCATATTTACCATTCCCACCCAATCCTCATTCTAGAGAAATCCAACTGCTTGTCTTCTGCTTACTTCTTAAATATCAACTGCTGAGGCATATTTATAAAGGTCCTAAATTATTGGTTTCTTGTACTAATATAAATTAATTCCTGAGAATTGAGAACCATCCTGCAGAAAACAATTCTTGTTTTCCTCTCCTAAATTAAAGAATATGATTGATTTTTTTTAAACCTATCAGTAACAGAATGTGGTTTATTGAAAATACTGGGTGAATTTTCACCTGAATATTCTCAAAATATTCCAAGGAACAGATGTGCACTAGGGAAAACTAGGCTGCAATCCAACAAGAACCAAAAGTTTTTCCTTTTTAGGAGCTGCCACTTGCTGTTAGAATTTAGTTATCAATAGGCACAGAGTAAACATTCCAACTGAGAATAAGGTAACACCTAAGAAATAAAATGAGCCCTGGCTGGTGTGACTCAGTGGATTGAGTACTGCCCTGAGAACCAAAGGGTGACCAGTGCAATTCCCAGTCAAGGCACATGCCTGGGTTGCAGGCCAGGTCCCTAGTTGGGGGCGTGTGAGAGGCAACCACACACTGATGTTTCTCTCCTTCTCTTTCTCCCTCACTTCCCCTTCTTTCTGAAAATAAATAAATAAAATATTTTTAAAAAAAGAAATAAAATGATGACTATGACTGAGACCTTTGGTTATTATGGTTTGTTGTGGTGATGGACCTCCTTTTCCATTGTACATGTGGCAATATGGCCAATGTTTTACCTAAAACGTTACTTGCCCCCAAAATGCCCAATCCCAATCTTAAACAACTAAACCCAAACCCATTTCCCTAGAATTGTGACCTGTTAAAAGCTGGAAGGGACTCTGGGGAATCACTAACGCCAAGCTCTTGCTTCAAAGAAAAGGTTGTGTTAACAATACAGTAGACCTTCAACATACTTGACTTTGGAGGAAAAAAGTTTTTTCTTCTTCTGAGAGGAAACATGGAAAGCAAGAAGTGTTAGAGTTAGAAGGTTATATGTTCTCTTTATATAAAGAATCCCTTGAAAAATGTCAGGTCAACATGTGAAAGATCTGCGTTAACTAGGAGAGAGATCAATATTCTTAAGTGCAGAACTAGTCGTACGTAAATTAATGCACGTCATAGGTCCTGGTGAGAGTGCACTGTAATGAGAGAAAATAACAAGCTTCCCATAAAAGGTATCAAAGAACAAACAGAGCTTTGTATCTGTTTTGCTCACTGTGAAACAGACAGCATTAAAAAATATTCCCGGGATTTGGCTAACTCTTAATTCAATACAACCTTTCCCAATATAACCGAAAACAACTCTGGATTTTCATTTTTAGACTTTTTCATTGTCTAGAGACAGTTTATAGAGTAAAATAATTCTTACAAGATGCTGGGAAATCATAATTTTGCACATGCTACCATGCACAGTACCACCTAACTTAAGAAAGCCACTTACAGTGAAGAGGGGAAGACATCCTGGTTCTGTTTCACATGTGCACTTTTAACTAAGCATGCACTGCACACACTTTATTGGCCAAATCTCTGTGTGTGCATGCACGTATGCGTGTGTGTATAATGGTCAGGTTTCAACAGCATTTCTCCAAACTCAAGATAAAAATTATTTTCAGAAATTAGTAGTTATTTAATAGAGTTCACCAAACCCTTCCAGGTACCCTAAATATATCTGAAATCCTAACTCGAATATTACTAGAAATAAGCTTAAATGTTGAATATTGGGTCTTAAGAAAAATCCCTAAATGCTCTACAATACTTTCAGATGTTATTATATAGTGATTTTAAGCTGTCAGCAAGAGTTAACAAATAATTTATTAAGATAAATATTTAATAATTATCCTAGACACCAGACATTGGGCCAGGAAGTTTCTATAAACCAAGGTCTGTCTGGAAAAAGTCCAGCCATTGTTAATATAATGAGAATGTTTTTTCCAACATTGATGTAACCTAGCAGCCAAGGAGAACAGGCTGGAATGCATATGCGTGAACAATGATGACTTCACTTGTATTAGCCACTGGGGGGCAGTAGATGCCGTTGAGTGAGCGTGTGTACTGTGTGGCTGCCGCATTCAAAAATGACAGTGAGTAGAACAATGAATCTGCATCAAATTTTCCGCTAAGCTTGAACATTCCTCCATGGAAACTATTTGGATGACTCAGAAGGCTGCAGCTATGGGCGACTGGTGATTGGCAGCTTCAATGCAACAACATGCCTGCTCATGCATCATGTCTCATGCAGACGTTTTTTGACCAAATATCAAATTACCCAGCTGACTCAGCACCCCCTACAGCCCAGGTTTGGTTCCCTGTGACTTCTGGCTTTTCCCAAAATTAAAATCACCTTTGAAAGGAAGAGATTTCAGACTGTCGATGGGATTCAGGAAAATACGACAGGGCAGTTCATGGTGACTGGGTCCCAAGGTACCTCTTTAAGGGGACTAAAGTGTCATTGTCCTGTGTACAATGTTTCCTGTATCTTGTATCTTCTTCAATACAAGTCTCTATTTTTCCTATTACATGGCTGGGTACCTTCTGGACAGACTTCATGTAACCTACCTCATTCAGTTCTCCCAACAACTGTATTAAGTATTACTGTCCTTATTCCATAGAACAGGGAACAGAGGCTAAAAAAGTTTTAGTAACACAATCAAAATTATACAACTAGCAAGTTAATAGTTCTAGGACTAGACCCCTCGATTATCTGATTCCAAAATTCTTGTGGCTGTTTTACGGTTTGCCACCCTGTTGCTTGAAAAGGTCTAAAATTGAGAAGTATTTTCCAATTAGTTATAAAAAAAAGTATCACCAGGGCTACGTACTAGATGTTGCCATCGAGCGCAGGTGCTAGGCACACCGACTCCAAATCCCCAACACCGGACTGATTGACAGGAACACTTCAATGGGTAAAAAAACAGCTTCCCTGACATACCGCTTTTCTAATCACGGGACTGCCAGAACTGCTCTGAATCTGAACATACTCCTAAAAGGAAGAGGGTTGCCAATGAAAAGGGAGCCCATGAGCATGCCCTGCCAGCAGAACCAAAGTACCAAAGATTATTTACACCCAAGGCCCTGTAATTGGTGCTTTTACCCTGTAAAAAAAAAGAAGTGCTCAGAATGGCCAGAATGTCTATTCAACATAAGCCTTTAGACAGAGAGCAGAAATGTATGGACAGGAACAGCAAAGAAACAAAAGATGATGAACTGCTTATACAGAAAGACTTCAAAGATCAGACGTATAGGTGGGGCTTGGGGGTGGCATAGAGCTAGGACAGGAAGAGTTCGACCAGTGACTCCGAGTGAAAAATTAGCAGTAACATGACATAGAACACAGCTCTGTTCTCAGGGCAGAGAGAGTTAGCTGCTAATGTGCTGAGCCACCGACCCTCTGGTCCAACATGCTGTACAACTAAAACCACAGCCACACAGCTTTTTAAAATGCACAGAGAACACGTCAAGATCCTCACTCTGCCATTGGCAGTTATTGTTATTTACGCTTCCTAAACAATTTATAAGACCAAGATTTAGAGAGGTGAGTGGGACTAAAACTCAGTTTTCTATCTTTGCCTCATGTTTGTTTACCAAACTGCCTCTAGGACACAGTACAGTATTTGAAAAAGAAAAAAAATAATTACAGCTCATTTAAGAATGAGTTCTTAACAAAATATTTCCATTGAATAGGAATGTAAAATCTCAGCTATCCTGGGTACTCACTCATTGAGAAATCCCCCAAAGTGCCCAAAGGCTAAGGTTTAGTGTACCAGATTTTTAAAAACCATAGGGTCCCAAGCATTTCTAATTCTATGTAGATTCCTTCACCCAACAGCATCACCCAGTTCCTGAACAGCATTAATAACTCTTCGTTTCCCCCACTGTCAATTGCCTAAACACTCATATTTTGCTGCCTCCCTACGCTTTATAGAACCGTCATGTAATGTACACTAAATTTCCTTACAAGGAATTGTTTGAAAAAGTATAAACTAATAAAGGCACTGACTATAGAGACGCAGTCAAGGCATCTATTCAAAGGGATAAGCCTAAGGCAACCACATACCCGTTTAGTCGTCAAATCAGCATCCAATGCCTATCTCCACAGTAGTGTTACAGAGAAGATAATATTGTAATACAGGATGGTGACAGACATTTCAAGAGAGATCATCTGCTAGGATTTCAACAGGCTCTCTGCCTTTTCAAAATCTACACAACACCTCAAATCCATAGGATCCATTTAAAGGATATGTCATGATTGAACAAATACAAAAACAAAAGAGAGAGATTAAATAAAATGGCTAAACTCATACACAGAAGAGAGGTACCTCATCCTCAATCTTTTTTAAAAATATTTTATTTATTTATTTTTAGACAGAGGAGAAGCAAGGGTGAAGAGAAGGAGTGAAACATCAATGTGTTTGCCTCTCCCATGCCCCCCACCAGGGAACAGCCCGCAACCCAGGCAAATGCCCTGACTGGGAATCGAACCACAACCCTTTGGTTTTCAGGCCAATGCTCAGTCCACTGAGCCACACCAGTCATGACTCTTCCTCAATCTTTCTTTAATCCAGGAATTTAGGTGGTATTTCCAAATGTCTGTATAATACACTGGGCCAATGTGTAATACATTTAAATGAAATAGGGCCTTATTACTCTTATTACACAGTGTGGTCCATGACCCAGCAGCCATCTGGTGCACCTGCAAATGAGAGAAATGCAGGCTCTTTGGCCCACGCCAGGCATCATCCGCATTTTAACAACCCCAGGTGATTTGCAGGTAGACTGACATTTAGGAAGCACTGATCTGGAAATATACACACATGCCCAGATGGAAAGAAGTCCGACAAGAAGCCCAGCTCCACAGTGTCCCTTTAGGAGAGGTACGGAGAGATCTATTGGGTTCAAAGAAACTGGGGATTTAAACTGCATTTAAAAAAAAATTTTTTTAAAGGCCACCATCCACATCAAAGGATGAAGGCAGTGGAGTAAGTTCTAAGAAAGGACCAGGTCTAAAGCCCCTTGCCTGCCACAGGCACCCTCAATATCATTTCTGGCATGGATTTAAAAAATAAATACTAAATACTCCTACAGAAATGGTTTACATTATTTATGACGATGACATACAAGAGGTTTTAAAGCAGTGAAGTCTCATTTTCTGTTCAACATGTAACAAAGGCAAAACACACCAGTGTTTTCAAAAGAAAAAAAAAAAAATACAAAAATGCTCAGGTAGATAGATGAAGGAACCGAATCTAAAGAAATCATTTTTAATGGAATATTGTACATGGAAGACTAGATGTGGGGCGAACTACAGTTAGTACCGTTCAGCTGCACACTAGTGTCTTTAATAGGCTTTTATTCAGATCTTAAATTCATTTTCTTTTGTTAAAGTAGTACATATCCCTAAAGAGTGCGTATGAGTGTGAACGTTTATTTCTCTAACATAAATTCAGTGACAATTCAGGACCATTTTCTTCCTTTCAACAGAATAACCTTCTTATTTTAAATGAGGTTTACCAAATGAATTCAGGTATACCAGTTTTCCACATCAGCTATAAATAACTGCCTCCCTCTAAAGGGCCTATTTCTGCAAATAAAAATGTCTTTCTGCCTGATTAAACTTCTTCATCATCTGAGAACTTTTCTTCTGCAAAGTTACAGTTGGAAAATTTGTCACTGGAAGCTTTCTTTGTCAAAATGAACTCTCTTCGATTCCTTTGGGAGAGCAGACCTGTAGTTAATTACTGGAGGGTGGGAGGAACATCCTGTTCTTAAAAAAGTACACTTGACAGAAAATTTGGATCCACATTAAGACATGGTTTACAATCTAAGGCAACCAGTTCAGAATTTATACCTTTAAAAACCTGAAGGTCGGAAGGCAGACGGAGCCAAAAGACAGTTTATAAAACAAGGACAAAGGTCCCAAGGGAAACTCAGCAGCTGCTAGCTCGACCTCAAGAACTCCTCCTCCCAAAGGGCTCTGTAATGACAAACGTCCTCTGCAGACTGAGAAAAGCAGGCCAACCTGTGAGTGTACTCTCCAGAGCCACCACCTAAGACAACCCCTGTTGAGAACACAACTTACAAGGATGTCACTTTGACATGCACTGGCCTTGTAAACAGTAAAAATTATTGACTCATTTTTAATCAGAGAGATACCAGGCCCAGAAAAGAAAGCAAGGCACCCATGCTTTCAACTGTGGAACAAATCCGAAATTAACGAAACAAGATGTTTACTCCCCCCCCCCCAAGTGTTTTCACTTGTCTACCTCTCTCAAAGACTAGTTTTATAATCTCGGTCTTAAAATAGAAACAACAATATGCTTTATAACAATATTCTGAACAGACATATAGCCCAAATGAGAGATTAAAACAAAAAACAAAGGCCATGGTCTGCATCCTTTTAGTCTCTTTATAACTATGTATAAGCAATTGAAAAAAGAAAGCAAAATTTCATAAAACAGTTGTAAAACTTGTATTAGCCCTAGTCATTTTTTTTTAACAGGCAAATGTGCTAACTGAACTTAAAAGTAATACCCGAAGAATTCCAGGCATGCAGGGATATGGACTGTCACTCTTTGTACTGGATTCTTAAACGGCGCTGAAACAGGCTGTTTGAAATACTTCAGTGCCATCACTTAACACTGCTCCGAATGTCAAGGGCCATATTGCACCCCAGTGGCCGCTCCTCAGCAAATAGCACATCCTTTGAAGTTAAAATACTCCTAAATAACACCAAGTGAGAATTTCTAGGCTAAAACAGTCAAAAGTTTCTACTTCCAAAGAAATCAATAATCTAATTAGGGAAAAGAACACTGTCACTATCAAAACTTGTGACTTTTTCAGTTTCAGATGTCAATAAATTCCTTTCCTCAGTGGCAAAACTTTTATACACTGTTTCTTAATTAAACCATCAGCCATAACACCTAGCTCACAGCTGCCACTCTTAGGACGCAAATGTGTGTTTCACTTGACAAATCATGTAATTTAGCCACTCCCTTCACTATAACTTCACGCCATGCCATGCTTCAGACCCTGCCTCACTCTCAAATCCCAAAATGCCCTAACGGAGAAATCAAGACACAAAAGTGTCCATGAAAATTACCACAAGCAAATAGTGTCTCCTCCACCAAACACTACAGAACTTTAAAAAAAGACAGTAGCACTGCCCTCCAGCATGGCATGTGTACAGTCTTGAATACATAAATGTACATAAAATCTAATTTCACAATGAAATGGAATCTAAAGGTGTAGTTAGAAAGTTCAATTCTGATCTGTTTTCCATATTAATTTTTTTAGACTTGAGCAAATCAAAATCTCTCTCTCCAGCTCATCTTAAACTCATTTTTAATTGACTGCACCTTATGAAATGCCTGTGAACAAAATAAACTACTCTAAAAACATGGCAGCAATGTTTAATGTAAAATCTTGAAAACAAATGTTTTGTGTCCTGCCTTCATCGAAATTCTCCTGAGTCAATAGGCTTACTCAATTATTTCCCACCTACCTGTAAGAAAAAAGGTCACAGCTGAACCCAACTTGGAATCCTGAAAGATTAAAAGGAACATTTATATCTTTTTTTCTATGAAACCTAGGAAACCTTGACTACCAGAAAAACTGACAAATGTGATCGAAAAGGTAAACTGTCAGAGAGGAGGAAAAGAGATCAATAGAAATTTAATAGTTGCTGCATCTTGTTAGAAGCAACTACCTAGAAAATACAGCCCAAAAATACCTTAGTCAATCCCTATGATCAGTCAAGGCAAATCTAGTTAACTCCAAGAGTTCAGCCGCTACAGACCTCCAAGGAAAACAACTGACCTGGACAATTAGGAAGGAGACCTTTGGGAGAGGTAGTCTAAAGCTTCCCCATGTACAAATTAAGTGCCAATGAGCACCAGACCCAGAATAATTAACACTAGTTTAAACTACCATGGATTCCTGGGTACCGAAGTCCTGAGAAAGAAGCTGACAGAGTCCCAATAAAAGTTTTAAAATATGAGTATCAATCAAAATAAACATGAGTGAATTCAAGGGAAATTCTGCTAATTTCCCTTGAAATTTTTGAAGGGAAAATTTTTATGTCTATCTTCAGACTCTCAAACGCTTCACAGTATTTGCTACAGAACAGGTAGGAAAGGACAGGTATGGGTGCTATTGACGAGTTAAGAGCTGCTGTTTGTATTGTGCACCGTATGCATGAGAAACCCATGTCTAGTAATATCCATAATTAGTGAATTATTGAATGTAGTCGTTTACTCTTCAAAAGCACATACAAATCAAATCTTCAAAGAAACCACCTAGATTGTACATAATTACATCTGTAATTACTCAAAACATTATGTCCGTTTCATCCTATGAAAAACAGAAGGTAATGCAATTCCTGATGCTATACATCTTCACTTTTTTTTCCAACTAGACTGGAACTGAGGACAGCTGTTCACAGAGGAGAGGTCTTCACATTCAACAACCCACTTGTCCTTCCCATCAAGGCTGCCACACTCGTCACTTTTGTGAAGCCATTCAAGTAAGTACCCAAAGCTGATCGAACACTTACCTTCTGAGAGACAATCGAAAAATTTAAAAGGTGAATATTACTATGCTAAAGCACGCTTGGTGAGAATAATAAAGTTATTAGAAACCAGGTTTGTCAGCCGCGATTTTTCATAGTGCCTTAAGGGTAAGCTTTGTCCTTTCCTAATATTATGAAGGTGCCTGTTTTAGAGAAAATGTGCCCTTTGCCTGTGATAAAGAGCTGCACCATCACGGGCATTTTAAACAAGTGCTTTTACTGTGTTGAACAGCAGCAAAGAGATTAGGAAGACAAACCGTACTCCTATCTCATTCTGGAATCCCAAAGGTTGGAACTATTTCAGAATTACAGCAGCAGAGAATTCAGTGTTACAATAGGGGCACAATAACGCTGAAAAAGTAAATGCAGATGACAATACAATGTAAATTGACAACACATAATAATACACCCAAAAATATACATATATATGAAAACAACTAAGAGACAGATGGCTGGCAAGCAATTTCCCCACAGCATTTGTAAATGTCCATTCAGTGCTTGTATTTGGGTCATTTGCTAGAATAAATCCCATGTGATAGTCTCAATGGAGGTAAGGCAAAGTGGTCTATAATGGCTGCACCTGATTTTAATTTTAATGTACTGTTGAGATGTACTTGTTCAAACAGTAAAATTAATCATTTACATAGATTTGAGTAAACAATCAGAACAGCTAGAAAATAAAATGTCACATAAAATATTTCATAAACTATAAATTGTATCCATTTGCATTTTTTTCAGTGTCTTATAAACTGGGAAGGAAATTAGAGTTTTTTTTTTTTAAAAACACTCTTGCGCACATTGGCTACTTCCAATGTAGACCTGATAAGATAACCTTTGATACAAAACAAACTTCTCCCTTATTTACCTTGATTTTGTAATTCTTTGCAAACATACTTTTAAATACCAGGCATGCCTTCAATGGTTGAACATACCAGAATTTTAAAATACCAGTAATACATTGGTCCAAGGCAAGTCTATTCAAAAGAACTTTTTAGAGGCAAGTTAACAGGATGTCTAATCATTTCACAAGGATCGTACCAGGTCAGAAAACCCAAACTGACAAGTAGAAGGAATAGTTGGATATCTTTTGAGGAAAAAAAGTTTTAAATAACTTGTTAACATGCCTTAAATCCTCCATTCCTTCTTTTTAAATACTGTTAATCAATGACTTTAGGAAAAAACATCTTAACTAGTGTTTCCCATAAAAACTAAGATTTATGCCTTGACCAGAGTGGCTCTTTGAGCATCACCCCACACAGCTGTGGGTCACTGGTTCGATTCCCAGTCCGAGCACTTGCCTGGGCTATGGGCCAGATCCCCAGATGGGGTGAATAGGAGAGGCAACCAATTGATGTTTCTCTCACACATTGATAATTTCTCTCCCTCTCTTTCTCCCTCCTTTCCCCTCTCTCTAAAAATAAAATAAAAGTCTTTTAAAAAAACCCTAAAATTTACATTTACACTCAAATGACTAACTGACTCAGGAATAAGCCCTTAAGAGTTTGGAGTAGTTTTAGTTCAAGATGAGAAATTTCTGCCATGAAGTTGTCTCTCCAAGTTTCCCACAATTATTGCAAAATGGAATAACTAAGAAACTTAAAGGGAATGTGAAAGATCACGGTTGAGTTTAACAAGTGCAAATCGGCAATAAGGAAAATAATTTTGAAAGCTGCCACAAATCCATTTCCCACTCTCAGAACCTCAAATTGTCTTTTTTTAATAATGAAGGCATTATTTTACTCATATTACAGTAAAAACTTGCATTGTCTTACTTACCAGGAATATAACAAAAAGGACACGCCATCAATTAGATGGTGTGCACAAAATAAACGGTTTACAAAACAACATTTAGGGTTTGCTTTTGTTACTTGGAAGTAAGCTGACTCCTCACTTGGTGTTATCTCTATACAAAGCATATTAACCAGTAGTATTTTTAAAGAGGATAAAGGGGAAACAATGTCATATTATCCTCAATACATACATAAGAGAGCAGAGAATTTGGGGTCAGCAAGTTTTTTCCACTGACCTAAACAACAAATTTCTCCAAAAAAAATGGGAGAGTCCTTCAAGAAGTTAAATGCAACATGACTTAAATTTTGGCAAAGACTGCATATCTGCAACCCCACTTTTAACCACGACTTAAGATTCAGTACAACCATGACTAGAGCGAAGGCAAGGGGAGAGGGCAGAAGCTGAAACGTGTGCTTCTTCATCAGACGGGGCGCATCTGCTGTTACTGTTCGTTTCGTCGTATCCTAGCCATATTCTTGAGTTTAGCACAGAAAAACACTGGTAAAATATTACATTTTACCATAGGGAAAGTGATTTTGCTATAAGAACGTTTCAGATTACCACTTAATCTCAACCAAACTACATCAAACACTGAAAGTAATTATATATATAGCTTATAAAGTAAACATGATCACTATACTTAAAAGAAATGATAACTTTGAGAAGTACCACAGCAATAACTTTTAAGCTGAAGCAATATAAAGCCCTCCTACAGTCACTGCCACATTCTTCGGCTAAAAGGCAGTCTTGATTTAGTTAAGTAAGTCCAGCCTAAAAGCCACCTCCCTCCCTGAGTGCTGCTCTCTGGCTCCCAGAACGGGCCTCTCCTTATGGAGCTGTATTTCACAAAAGTTCCTGGGGGGGCCGCAGAATCCACAGATGCAATTTAAACAAAGTTTTAAACTTGAGCCTTTGTATTCTGAAATGGAGTGGTGGAAATAAACACATTATCATCATCCTACAGTTTCTACTGACTCCTCTACCCTCTCCTTGCTTCAGACCCCAGTGAGACAGGGTAGTTAAGATAGCTAGTGCTATTATCAGGAAACCACATCTTAACACCGCACGTTGGCACTGAATCACCTGCACATGCAATGCAGACACCAAGTAACTTCCATGACCCCATTAATATGTATTTCATAATTTCCAGGATACATGAAAACCAAGCTTGTGATCACATATGCAGTTCTGCTACTTAGAAAATTAAAATTTCAAACTGTAGCAAAAGTACCATCTGTATTTACAGACCCTCAACATCATATATCATATATATTACCTATATATCATATATTGAACATGCATTCAACTAGATGATACGGGCAAATTATCACATTAAACTAATCTATGTTAGGAGGTAGAAGTCAGCAATTCTAACACTCCATTCAACCTACTGCATGTAAAGAACTTATAACAATTGTGCACCACAAAAGCACAACTAATTTATCATCACACTGCACCATTCTCCCTAAATTACAAAGTCCTAACAATTCTGGCTGATGATTAAAGAAGACAAAATAAGCACTAAATCTACAGAAAAATGTACATGCAAATTAAGTTTCACCCTTAATCTTTACAGGACAGTTTCTTCTGACATGTACTTTTTAAAGAACTGGACATCAAAAAACAATAGCATACAAGAGGAATGTTTGATTTACCACAACGGTAATAGTCACAATACTACCTTCAGTTATTTTTTTCTAAGCTGTATAATCTTGGTTTAAATGCTTACTATCAAACTGTCCCCAACAGAGCCAGTAACTGTCCAGGTTTGTCCCTGAACTTATTTTGTGAAAAGTCATCCATCTTTGGAAGCCAGAGTTTTTTCTTCCAATTACCCTAGAAATAGCAGGTGCATTGTAACCCAAAATTGTAAGAAACAGAAGCAACCCCTTTCACAAACCATTTACTTATCAGAGAATGTAGCATAATTGCTAAAATCTGTACACTTCTTAAAAGTTGAGAAAAAGTTTATGTCTAGCAGGGGCTTCCTAGCAACTAGTCTCTGACAGACACTATACAAAATGCATTAGGAAGGGTTTGCTAGAAGCCTCTGCAGATACTATCACAGGATCTCACAACAGACATACGTGTGAACTAAAATTTGCTGACTGAGGGTATAATCCATGAACATGCTTTTAGCCAGAGAGTGGGTGCACCAGAGAATATGGAATATGGCTAATTACCACCAAGAGAAGATTCTGCCTTCACCTCCCCTCACTATCAACCACTTTGTGTAAATTCACTCACTGCTTGCCCTGACCCTAGGGATCCATTCACTTTCCATAGCCCAAAGAGGCTGCTGAAAAGCTGTCAAAGTAAATCTGTGCTCACTTTTTGGATAGTTTAATTTCAATGGAGCATGAAACACCCCAGGACAGTTAATAAGTTTAGCCAGGCATGCTGTTCTCCCTAATATATTTTAATTATGCATCTGTTTTAATTGTAATCAGATTAAGTGGCTGGAAAGACACAAATTGGAATTTTCCCTAATGGCTATTGGAGCTTTTCATCAGCTTCTAAACATTAACAACATTTAAAAAATAGGTAGAGCCACGAACACAACTGTGACATTTTCCAGCAATCGATGCAGTTTCTTTGACAACAGTTCAGGTCTCATTAGCCACCCAAACTAACCCAAAGGCAGACGACAATTTCAGACTCTAGAGTAGTCTTCATCCTCAATTAGCACAAAAGAATCACTAACGTCTAATGTGCAACTCCCAAACAAATGAAAGCCCAGGCTTTTACAAAGTGCTACTCCATCGACTCGTGAGAGGCAAGGGAGCAGGAGAGACCATCAGCAGCATTATCCAGACTCAAAGTAAAGTATACTACACGTCAAAAGGGCAAGTTGAATCAGAGTACGATCCTCTTTCCATTATTTTGGCAACTGTCAAACTTGTGTTTTAACCTCGGGAAATAAAAGTGTCCGTCCCATCAATAAACGGAAACGTTACGGGGAAGATCTATTAGGGGGCGGGGAACGGCTTCCTTCCAACCCAGACGTAAAATCGCTCAATGTGCTTTTGTTGCACCAAGAAATACCTAAGACTTTTTTTAAGACGTTCATTAAACAGTTTCCCAAATTGCTGCGATTTCCGCTAAGAAACTTAAACGTCTGCCAAGAGCCGAGAAGCAAGGGAGAGAACCTGCTGCAAACTAGGAATCCAAACTCCCTCAGCCCGCCCAGCACGCTCACGTCCCGGGCGTTTCTGCTTTAGGTGTTAATGTTTACGCGTCTCCTAATTCAGGTGCCGGACCAGTTCCTCCAAGACGCACTTCCAGCCTTAAAGTGGAGTCCCCACGCAGCCTGTCACCCCTCCGTCTTACCCCCTTACCTGTCATCATAGCAGAAATCCGCACTTAGGGTGTTGAGATACAAGGCGAGCCCCAGAGCGCTGCTGACCAACTCTGCAATCATCTCTCCACTGCCTTCCCTCCGGCTCGGCTCCCAGCGCGAGGGCAGCAGCGGCAACAAAAAACAGAAGCATCAATCTCCACCTTCCGCCGCCTTCTCCTCCCAGCTTCACTTTTCCCTCGCTTCCCCACCCTCCCTCCTCTCCCTCCCTTCTTCCCTTGGGTCCTTCCAAACCACCGCTCTCTTCCTCCTCCTCAGCCCGTCTCCGCAGCTCCTGCGTCCTCCCAGGGTGCGGGCTCACACCGCACTCCTCATGCCCCGAGCCCGCAAGCGGCGTTCGGACAACGCGCCCCCCGGCGGATACACAGGGCTGGTCCTTCCCGCGGATCGAGGCCCCCACCCTAACCCATGGCAATTCGGGGCGCCCTAGGTGAGGAGTTGGACGCGGAGGAGGTGGAAGAGTGCGGGATGGGGGCGGCAGAGGGACCGGACCGAGCCGGGCTCTGGGACCAGCGGGAGGAAGACAGAGAAAGAGGGGCGGGTGGGAGGGACAAGGCGAACCGCCTCCCTTCGCCGCCGCCCAAGCGCAAGGATCGGGTGCCGCTCGGGCTGATTCCGGCCGCTACAGCGGCTGCACCTCATTCACTCTTTATTAGCTCTCTGCCAGTCCCAGCCCCATCTCCAGTGAAGTGAGAAGCGGTGGTTGGAGACTCCAGAAGCTCCCGCGTGGGGCTCTCCGCGCTGTTCCCCGCGCCTGCGTAGGAACCCTCCGTCCACAGTTTGTCCAGCCCTTTTCTCCACCCAGATCTCCTAAGGCTCCTCCCACACTACCCCCAACTCCCAGCTGCAGGCCCCTCCCACCCACCTCCCGCCTCCCTCTAGTTTCTTTCACCTTCGATTTCTCTGTGGAGAGCCCGGGAGACCCTAGGGCGATGGCTGGAACGCTGCCCGGGAGGGGGAGCTAGAGAAACCTGACCGAGGAGGATGGAGTCGCTCGCCCGGCTGCTGCCTGGCGGTGCCCGGCACCGGCTGGTTCCCAACCCAAGCGTTGCCAGGCGTCAGTCCAGTCACCTGGAGGCTTCTGGGGACCAGGAGAGAAAGAACAGGTTTGGCGAGTACTACAACCTCGGTTGCACAGACACACAAGCGACCTCTCACACACGCTCACTGTGGGTGAACCGAAATGGGGTTGGGGCGTTTGGGGTTGGGGTCTGGGTAGAGAAGGATCTTAGGAGGGAGAGATTTCAGCTTCGAGACTACCGTTGTACCGATTGTGAATGGAAAGCTGTGTGGGGCGGACAATGGTCCCTCAGTAGGTTAAAAAGAAGAAGAAAAAAAAAAAAAAGAGTGAAGAAAGGCACATCATGCGAGGGGCCTTTTGTGATTTCACGGGGACTGTCAAGGTGACCTGAGAACAGAGAGAAGAGACGCCTCTACCGCCCACTACAGCACTATAACCTAGGAAGGCGGGAAGCTAATGCCCTTTCCTTTCCGCCCGGATACAGCACTCGATGGAAGGCGTCCAACATGATGAAATACGTTGTAGAAGAATGGCCTGTGTAGAACAAGCTCTGGGTACTAAAGTTGCAAGACCGACGAGGACCAAGGCCTGCCCGCTGTACCTCCTCCTGGCTCGGCCCTTTCTGCTGGAGGAGTGGCTCTGGTGGACCGCGGTGAACACTGCTGCGGCGCCCCCTGCTGCATGTCAATCACAATGCGTGGGAAACGACCCTATAGAGGGCTGGCTTGCTGCTTTTACCCCGGCCCTCCGTGGAACAGCAGCACCTAACCAGCAAGCTCTCCAAAACTGCGGCAAGAAATTGAGCCCCTTGGATGTCTGTCAGTGGCCTGAAAAGCAAATACTTGTAATGTGATTTGGGTGTCTGTACTACAAATCTCCACCTTTTCCTGATTTTACGTAGATAAAATGATGAATGTTCATTACATCTATTATGCCATGTGTGCCCTGGGAGAAACAGGACACATGTAAAAGGGAGTTGTATCTTTAAAGGCAGAGACTGATCTTTCACTTTTCTTTTTATTTTTACTGTGTGAGCTCTGCTCACTGTTGAAAAGGGGTTTTTTTTAGTCCTATCAATTGACCCATCAAAGTCCTCTTCACAGCACTTGCATGATCCTAGAACACTGGAGAAAGAAAGACCACCCTACAGTCTGAGTCTCCACTCTGCTACTATTATCTGGAAAACACGTGGCCCAGTCACTTAACCTCTTTGGGTCTCAGTTTTCTCACCCATATAACAGTGCTGGCAATAATACCTGTCTATGGGTAGTATTATTATAAAGATTAAAGTAGTTAATTATGAAGAACCTAGAAGGGTCCTAAGAGCAAGAGAACTGTTTGCCATAATTATTATTATGTTCTCCAACTTCCTCCTTTCCTTTTAGTTGTCAACCAAAACCCAGATCTGCACATCCGCAGATGGTAAATTTACCATCACATCCAACACTACTGTAGTCCTAGCCCAAGCTGCCCTCATTTCCTGCATGTACTAGATCAGTATTCATCAAGTGCTCTTATTTCCACTGTTGCCATTGTACCCTCCCCACAGTCTTAAGGCATTTGACAGAGGTTCTTTTGAAAACTTACAATTTCCCTACTTCATGATGCCGAGTGACTTTCTGTTGCACATTGAATGAAACTTAATTCTTACTGCACCAGACAGGCCCTCATAGGCTCTGACTGCCTCCCCCCACTTCACATGGCGGTTCAGCACTCTGGCAACACAGGTATCCTTCTCTGAAATTTACCACTTTCTCTTCCTCCCACATGGGAATGATTTCTCCCCAGATCTTCTCCAGCTCCTTGTCAGCATTCAAGTCTTAGTTGAAATGTCATCGCCTCAGAAAGGCTTTCCCTGCCCACACCTTATAAAGTAGCCTCCCCACAATCTATCCCATTACCCTGTGTTATTTTCTTCATAGTCTGCATTGTATCTGGAAACACCACTAGAAGGGCAGCTGTAAGAGGGCAGGGACTTTTCTGTCTTGTTTTCTACATAATACCCAGAACCTTGAACATCTTGACAGATAAAAGAAACTAAAAACACATGGCTGGTGTGGCTCAGTGGGTTGAGCACCAGCCTGTGAACCAAAGGGTTGCTGGTTCTATTCCCAGTCAAAGCACATGCCTGGGTTGCAGGCCAGGTCCCCTGGAGGGGCAGGGTGGGGGGTTGTGCGAGAGACAACCACACACTGATGTTCCTCTCCCTCTTTTTCCCTTCCCCTCTCTAAAAATACATAAATAAAATCTTTAAAAACATATAAAAAATAAAGTAAAAACAAAACAAACCCACAAAAATTTGACAATAAATAAATGTGCTCTGCAGAAACTATAACAACTGAAAATCCACAAGCTTACATCATGAGAGAATAAACTGTTTTTTTCGTCAATGTTAAAGATAATTAACAGGAAAGAAGAAGGAAGTAGGTTAAAACTTCTTAAGGATGCATCAATTCTGCAGGAAAACCTGCGGTGGGAAGTCACATAGAGACAACTCTCTTCAATAAGTAGGAAGACTCGGAGGCATAAAAGGTATAATGTTTGGGGTCAGTGTGCTAAACACTTATAAGCATTTTTTAGAGTTGTCTCCCATTTTCAAGGCTCCAGTAGTTTTAAGTATTTTCTACATTCCTTCACCTCTTCCTTTTCTCCCCTCTTCAACCCCAACTCCTCAGTATCGGAAGCCTAGGAGGCAGAAATGCCACAAGGTGGCACATCTTGCTATCCCTGATGAATGCAAAGCTGAAAATCCAGCTGTGTTTGAGAAATCCAGTTGCTTTTAACAAATTTCCTATTATAATTTAATGTGGGCTTCAATATTCTTCCAGTGCATTAAGCCTTGGTCGCTTTCAGAGTGCTCTCTGAGGGCTAAGAAACAGCCGATGCCTGTATTTTCTCCCTTGAACAGCTCTGGGGGACGGGTCAGCAGAGAGGAATCAGATTAAAGATGTCATCACTGTCCTTGGACATCATGTCAAATGTAGGGACACTGCCTTTTAGTTTAAAAGATAGACACACCTATTGTGAGACTACTGCTTTGGTTTTGAATATGTATATATAATTCTGTTTAAAGCCACTGTTGCTCTCCACAGATGAAGGAAATTAGGCTGGTTGGCTTGAGTTTTCTACCCCATACACAAGAAGGGCAAAAAGTGCTAAGCCCTTATTTTCCTGAAGTAGATCCACACATCTGCTACCTCACCACTTCCTCAATGAATTCTTTTTTATAGCTGCCCCAACCTACCCTGCATTTGTTCTGCATTCCCCATCCTTTGTTGTAGAATTCATACCTTCATGGTGCCAGTTCCTCAGGGTAAAGATTTCCTTATTTGCTTAAGACATTTTTAGTTTATTGTGCAATACCATCTTCCCTGTGGGTGTTGCATAAATATTAACTAAAAATCCACATCTGGTCTTGGTCGTCATTTCTATTTGTCCTAATATAACTTCTCTTTGAACAATTCATTTGGAAAGTGTGCCAAGGGTGAAATGTGGCCCATAAATTCTCCTGCTGCACAGAATGCCTTTTAAAATGCCCACGGATTTGGTTATTTATGAACAGAAGATTTGCACCCCTTCCTTGCCCTCTCAATTCTAAAAGTATACCACGCCAAAGTAATTACAGTCTCCCATATGTTTTGTGAAAAGGTATCCAAGAATCTCCCGCTAAAATCTTAACAGATTGACGAGGAAGCAAGAAAAACACTAGCCCAGCAGGTGAAACTGCCTGTTTAGGGAGGTCAGAACAGAACTCTCTGCTGGGGGACTCAGAAGCTCTGGGCTTTATTCAGGAAATAACCCTACAGGAGAAAAACAGCAGAGCGTGGATGAAATGTGGGTCAGGGAGCTGAAAGAGGTGCGTGGGCTGTTTGGTTAACTAATGGCAGTTAATGCACCGGCTACACATGTTAGAGTGAGATGTTTCCCAGCATTACCGTAAAATGCTGCCCTACAGACACTACAATATGTAACATCACTTCACTCCAAAACTTGTGATCCATTAGGAATATAATTAGGACATTGCAGCCACAGAAACAGATCCTGTCACCTCCGTCACAAACACAGGGCTATTAAGAACCAGCTGCTACTGAAATAATGATCACTTTAAGAATCTCACAGTCTCCCAGTTTCCAATTCAGAGGATGTGCTGGGGAAGAAAAGAGAAGAGGAGGAGGAGTGTAGAAATAACACGTTAATAACCAGATATGGATAATTGCAGAGATGTTGAGGCTAATGATAGAATTCGGAAACTCAATCAAGAAAAGCAAGGACGCCTCCTTTATAGAATATCTCTGAATGTATTCACATGCACTGGTATAAACTGTGATCAAAAATATTCTAATAGCTTGAAAAATTGCACAGAATCTTGGGTAACAGAGTTTTGATAAGCCTCAGACTCTGTAGGATAAAAGGTAAAAGGTAAAAGGTAAAGAGAAGATTAGTTTTGATATGGATATTAAATTAACCAGTTGTTTATAAATGTTGCCTTTACATTACCCCAACATGAACCTTTTAAGGCAGCATTGTCCACTGGAACTTTCTTCTAAGGTGGTTTTATATCTGTGCTCTCCAGTGTGCTAACTATCAGCTACATGTGGCAAGCGAGCACTTAAAATTTGGCTAGTGTGACTGAGGAACTGAATTTTTTATTTTAATTTTAATTAATTTAAACAGGGACAATTACTAGTAGCTACTATACTGGACAACACAGCTTAAGCTATCATGGCTTCCTAGCCGCCCCCCGGGCCCTGTGCCTTGCGAGAGAGTTCATCTAAAGCCAATAGCCTACTCCTCCCACTGGTCAAAGCTTTAGTCCAGGGGTGTCCAACCCACAGCCTGCAGGCCGCATGAGGCCCAGGATGGCTATGAATGCGGCCCAATACAAAATCATAAATTTACTTAGAACATTATAAGATTTTTTTGTGATTAAGTGTTGAACTGTATTTAATGTGTGGTCCAATACAACTCTTCTTCTTCCAGTGTGGCCCAGAAACGCCAAAAGTTTGGACACCTCTGCTTAGACCCAAACCTCTTGCTCTGACTCCATCTGCATCCATGTGTAACTGATAGGGGTACTGAAGAATTAAAGATTTTAGCTGTAGTTATAATTGATAGGCTCAAGTGATTAATGCATGTGGAAAGTTTTTCTAAGAACTGGAATGCATTACCTATGTGTCTCCAGGAAGTCAACAAGCAATTCAACCTTTATGCCCTAGGGGTCTGCAAGCCTGTGGAAATGGTATCAGAGCCATTGGGTTCTAGGGAGGGAATGTCTTTGATGCACATAAAGGATTGTTGATCAGCAGATAAAGAAATTCTAGGAATATTGCCACTGCTGGACTACAACTCTCTGATTAACCTTTTCCCAAACCCTTTGCTGCCCCTGATAAATAGGTTGGCTTGAATGAGATGCTCAGATGGTTTTTAGGGTACATAACCCACTTCTCAGGCTGTCAGCATCTGAATAGAGCACCTATAAAGATTCAATCCTTGTCTCCACTTATTAGTTCTGGTAGTGCAGGCAGCGTGAATGCTGACTATTCCAGTTTTATAACTTCCTTCCATTTATAAAATAGCTGCGAGCTATTGAACACTGTTTAGGCATTAGACGTTTTACTAAGCACCTTGTGTTCGTCATTTCATTTAATCCTCACAACAGCCCTGGGAGATAGGTACCATTGCTATGTCTTTTTCACAGGTAAAGAATGGAGGCTCAGCAAGGTTTAGAAAATTGTCCAGTCATACATTCTCCAAATGGTGGAGCTGACATTTGAACTGATGTCTTTTAACTACTCACCAAAGGATATGTTTTTTTATTGATTTTAGAGAGAGAGGAAGAGAAAGAGGGAGAGGGAGAGCAATTGATGTGAGAGGGAAACATAGGTCAGTTGCACCCCAAGCGGGGATTGAACCCACAACATTTTTGGTGTGTGGGATGACACTCAAACCAACTGAAGCACACTGCCAGGGTAAAATGTTTTCATTAAATTCAAAGTCTCCCTCTTCTGTCCTTCCTCGGATGTTTTAAGATAAAATACTGCAGAATTCTTCCTTTGTCTACTACTTCTACTTGATTTTTCCCAAATTTGATATAGAAACCTACAAAAAGTACAATGTTATATACAATGGAAACCCTCCCCCATAAAATAAACAACTCACATACCATATATTTTTAAGAATAAATATATTCATATCATTCATAGAAATTTTTCCTAACATAATCTACATCATCTATTAGTAGAATAGCTAGGGTAAGTAATATAATACAACCCCCAACACAATAATGAAAGTATTAATGTAAAGTACAATTTAGAAAACCAAAGAAAGCATTCATAAAAGTGACAACATTACGACGTTAAAAACCCCACCACAAATTGGCATCTCAAAAACATTCTTAATTCATTTATTATTCCAATGAAATGACTAGAAAGTATATTTACAGTTTGTGCTGTCAATCTAATAATAAATACAGAGATCAATGTATTTAAAACTTTTGCAATAGACAATTAAGTTGCCCGTTTAAATGAATAAATATCTTACATTTTGCAATAGTTTGCTGAATAACTATAAGTGAATGACATATTTAGAGCCTTATATGTAGACTTCTACCACCCTATATTTTTTCTTTTCAAGTGCTGTCTGTTTCTTTCATTTTTTTGTTCTTTTCGATCTATTCTTTCATTTTCACATATTTTGCTCTGACAAAGCATTTAAATCTTAATGCCCAAAACAACAAAGTCACCCTAACACATGTGAAGACCTGCCCTATGATATATACACTAGCAAGAAAACAGGTTGTCTGCAATGGTAAATTTGAAGCTAAGACATTTATTTTCTTGGCAGTCAGTTCCAAAAAGGCAGTCCTTGGACTGAAGTGGACAAACGATGAAGACATCAAATTCATAAATTCCAAGCAGAACATCAATGGGAACATTGGTCAAAAGCCTCTCATCCCTCTGAACCTCTTCCCTAAAGTTAATCACACGCCAGTGCTGGGCATACGATAATTGCAGCCCAGAGTCCCCCTAAATTTATATTGCAAACATGTGCCATGGGCAGCCACTGGCCTGCTTTCTGTCAGTATGGGCAAATTTGCACTTTCTAGCAGTTTATATAAATGGAAATAGCACTATGTACTTTTTTTTGTGGGGTTGGCTTCTTTCACTAAGTGTACTTATTACGAGATTCTCTCATGTTTTCATGTGTACTAATAGTTTGCTTTTTTTTCCTGAATAATACTCTATTTGTAGGACTATACCACATTTGTATATCAGCACAGTGCTTGGAGTCCTTAGAATGCATCAAATCCTTCTCTTTTTTTGCCCATTTTAAAAATGATATTGTTTGTTTTCTTCTATTGAATTTTGAATTTGTTACATTCAAAATGTAAGTTCTTTTTTAGACATTAATTTGCACACTTTTTTTTCTCCATGTAAGTTGATAAACATTCAAATTGTTTCAGTTTGGGGCAGACAAAATTCCTCTGAACATCCATGAAAAGTCTTCGTATGGACATATACTTTCATAGCTTTGGGGTAAATTCCCATTAGTATCGTTGTGTCACTTAGTCTATAGTGTTTAATATTTTAAGAAACTTTTCCAAAATGGTTATACTATTTTACATTCCCACAAGCAGCTTATGAGACTTCCTTTTACTCCACATCCTTGCCAACATTTCACAGGATCAAACTTGTAAATTTTAGACAGTGTAATGGGTATGTAGGGGTACCTCATTATAATTTTGCTTTGCATTTCCCTAACACCAGTAATGTGGAGCACCTTTTCATTTGCTTATTTTCAAACCATACATCTATGGTGATATGTCTATTCAAATCATTTGCTCTCCTTTTTTTAAACTGTCATTTTTGTCAGCTTCTTAAACCAACACAAATTTACTGGCTTACAGTTCTGTTGTCAGAAGTCCAGCATGGCCCAGCAGGGTTTTCAGTTCGAGGTCTCAGCTGATGAGAATGAAGGGGCTTACACAGCTGGGCTCCCATCTGGAGGAGAACCGACTTTACTTCCAAACTCACTCAGGTGTTGTCAGAATCAGTTCCTTGCAGTTGTAGGACCATCCCTTTGCCTCCCAACTCTTAGAGCTGCCACCTCCCTTCTCAGAATCAACATTGTGCTTAGAATCCTTAGAATGCTTCAAATCTCTCTGACTTTTTTGCCCAATTTGAAAATTGCATTGTTTGTCTTCCTCTTATTGAATTGTGAAAGTTCTTTATTTGAAATACAATTTCTGTGTGAGATGTGTAATTTGCAGACATGTTTTCTCTACCTGTGGCTTGTCTTTTCAATCTTTTAACAGTGTTTTTCAAAGAGCAGAAGCTCTTAATTTTGATTAAGTCCAATTTATCTCCTTTTAAAAGATTTTATTTATTTTTAGAGAGAGGGGAAGGGAGGGACAAAGAGAGAGAGAGAGGCATCAATGTGTGGTTGCCTCTCACACTCCTCCACCCCACTCCCCCAACTGGGGACCTGGCATACAACTGAAGCATGGGCTCTGACTGGGAATTGAACTCACGATCTTCCGTCCACAGGCCAGCATTCAATCCACTGAGCCACACCAGCCAGGGCTATCTTTTTAAAATCATATTTGATGTTGAATCTACAAAATGTTTATCTAATCCAAGGGTACAAAGATTTTGTCCTGTGTTTCTCTAGAAGTATAGTTTTGGGTTTTAGAGTTACATTGATGATGCATTTTTGCATTTTGACTTAGTTTTTATATTTTGGATGAGGTACAGTTCAAAGTTTTTTTGTTTTGTTTTGTTTTTATTTCTTGGGGTTCTTTTTTCCCCTTGGATATACAATTGCTCCAGCACAATTTGTTAAAAAGTTTGTTTTCTCCTCTGAATTGCCTTTGCATCTTTATCAATTGACATATATGTAGGTCTGTTTCTGGGTATCTGTTCTGTTCATTGGTACTCTTGTCTAGATTTATGCCAATATAAACTGTCTTGATTACTGAAGCTTTATAAGCCTTAAAGTTGGGTGGTGTAATTTAACAACTTTGTTCTTTTTAAAGTTGTTTCCTACCTCTGTTTAATCACAACATTTTTTAAAGAATGTATGTATTTATTTACTAGAGAGAGGTGAAAGGAGGGAGAAGAGAGGGAGGAAAACATCAATGTGTGAGAGAAACATTGACCAGTTTGCCTTTCGCACATCCCCAACTGGGGACACGGCCTGCAACTCAAGCATGTAACCTGCATGCTCTCAGTTCAAAAACCAGTGCTCAAGCCACTGAGCCACACCAGCCAGGGCAAATTACAACATTTTTAAATGCATTTCCATTTGCTATTATAACCCCTTATCATTTGGCTCTTATTTCCATCCAGCTCTTGGTTAATTGATTTCTTAAATGATTTTTTTGTAAGTGTATGATTATGTATCTGTGAGCATTTAGGTGTGTAAATGTAATTGTGTCTGCTCCCTGAGTGTTTTTCTGTCTGAGAAGTAGAGTAAAACTTTATGGCCTAAGATAATCAGCTAACAAAATGGACGGGGCAGTAAGATATGTGGGTATCACTCCTTCTAATCAGTATCATTAAAATATTTGTTCAGTAATAAGAGGGGAGTTTATATCATGACAGGCTTATCACAAGACACAAGAGAAATCCCAAGTAAACAACCTAACAACATTACATCATTTTTTAAAAATCCTCACCTGAGGATATGTTTTTATTGAGTTCAAAAAGTGAGAAAGAAAAGGAAGGAGGGAGGGAGAGAGAAAGAGAAACATCAATATGAGAGAGAAACATCAATATGAGAAAGAAACATCAGTTGGTTGCCTCCATATGCCCTGTCCCCCACCCCCAGGACTGAACCCACAACCTAGGTATGTGCCCTGACTGGAGATCGAAACTTCAGTCTTTGGTATATGGGACAATGATCCAACCAACTGAGCAACCTGACAAGGACCTAGTATTACATCCTGAAGAACTAGAAAAAGAAGAACAAAAGCAATCCAAAGTCAGCAGAAGAAAGGAAGTAATAAAAATTAGAGCAGAATGGAATGAAATAGAGGATAAAAAATATATACAAAAAACTAACAGAACAAAAAGCTGGTTCTTGAAAAGATTAATACAATTGACAAAACCCTGGCTAGACTAAGGAAAAAATAGAAGAGATTTAAATTAAGAAAATCAGATATTAAAGAGATGTTACCACATCACAGATAATAAAAGGGATCATGCTAGAATACTATAAAAGACTATATGCCACCAAATTTAATAACTAGAAGAAATGGATAAGTTCCTGGAAATATATTGGGTGGCCAAAAAGTACATTTAGTTCTTGCAGTACAATGTCTCTGGCAGTACTTAGCTGTCTCTAACTTCATTTGAAACAATTTTGTTAGATTGCATTGTGACAGCTGTCATTTCAGCGTACATTTTTTTAAAAATTATCAAAATTGGTGAAGTTTGGTGCAGCCAATTTAATAAAGAAGATGGAAGAAGATACACAACATGTTTTGTGTTTTATGCTTAATTATTTCATGAAAGGTAAAAACACAGCTAAAACACCAAAAAAAATTTTTGCCATGTATGAAGAAGGTGCTGTGGTGATTGAACATGTTAAAGGTGGTTTATGAAGTTTCTTGGTACTACTGACATTTTGGCCAAATAATTCTTTGCCTGTGGCACTGTCTTATGCATTGGAAGATGTTTAGCAGCACCCCTGGCCTCTCCCCACTAGAAGCCAATAGCAGGAGAGAGCCAAAATACTCAAAATATCCAAATCAATAAAGTTACTAGTGAAAATGAAAAATGTGTCTTTATTTTATGGAAAAAACAAAACGGTCTTTTTGGCCAACCCAATATAACCTTTCTAGGCCAAATCACAAAGAATTGGAAAATCTAAATACTAGATTGATAAATGATGAGAAAATTGAAACAACCATCAAAACTTCCCAAAAATAGAAGTCCAGTAACAGATGGCATCACTAATAAATTCTACCAAGCATTCAAAGAAGATTTGATACCTATCCTTCTAAAAAATCTCTTCAAAAAAATTGAAAAAGAAGCAATACTTCCTAACACATTTTATGAGGCCAGCGTATCCCCAATACCAAAACCTGGCAAGGATAACATTAAAAAGAACACTACAGGCCAATATCTCTGATGAATACAGATGCAAAAATACTAACAAACTAAATATGATAATACATTAAAAAAAACAATACATCATGATCAAATAGGGTTCATTCCAGGAGCACAAGGAAGGTTCAACATGCATAAATCAATCAATGAAATACACCACATTAACAAAACAAAGGATGAAAATGATATGATCTTATCAATAGATGCAGAAAAAGCATTTGATAGATACTACTCCCACTTATGATTGACACACTCAATAAAATGGATATAGGAGGAAAGTACCTCAATGTAATAAAGGCCATATATGACAAGCTCTCACTCAGTTTCATACTCAATGGTGAAAAACTGAAAACTTTTCCTCTAAAATCAGGAGCAAGGCAAAGATGTCTGCTCTCAACACTCTTATTCAACATAATTTGAGAAATCCTAGCCAGAGCAATCAGGCAAGAGAAAGAAAGAAAAGGCATCCAAACTGGAAAAAAAGAAGTAAAAGTGTCACTTTTTACAGATTATATGATTTTTACTTCTTTCTGTCTATATAGAAAACTCTAAAGTTTACTTGTAGAAAACTCCAAAGGTTTCTTTCTGTATAGAAAACTCCAAAGACTCCATGAAAAAACCATTAAAAACAATAAACAAATATAGTAAATTTGTAGGATACAAAATCAATGTACAAAAATCCACTGGTGCCCTGGCTGAGTGGTTCACTCAGTTAGAGTGTTGTCCCATACACCGAAAAGGTTGTGGGTTCAATTCCTGGTCAGGGTCCACATCCAGGTTGCAGCTGTACTTGGTTGGGGTGTGCATGGGAGACAATCAATTGACGTTTCTCACCTCGTGGTTTCTCTCTCACATCACGGTTTCTCTTGCTCTCTCCCTTCCTCTCTAAAATCAATAAACATATCCTCAGGTGAGGATTAAAAAGAACAATCCACTGCTTTCCTGTATACTAACAATGAAATTTTGGAAAAAGAAATGGAAAGAAAAAAAACAATTCCTTTTGCAATTGCAACCAAAAAAATAAAATGCCTAGGAATAAGCTTAACAAAGGACGTAAATAACCTGTATACTGTAAAGTAGCATAAAGCATTATTAAAAGTGATTGAAAAAGAAGACATAATGAAGTGGAAAGATATTTTGTGTTCATGGAGTGGAAGAATCCACATAGTTAAAATGGCATATTACCCAAAGCAATATAGAGATTTAATGCAATCTCCATCAAAATCCCAATGTCATTTTTAAACAAATAGAACAAAACATCATCAGATTTGCATGGAAACACAAAAATCTCCAAATAGCCAAAGAAATTCTGAGAAAAAAAGAATGAAACTACAGGTATCACACTACCAGACTTCAAATTCTACTGCAGAACTACAATAATAAAATCATGGTATCAGCAGAAAAACAGGCACACAAACCAATGGAACAAAATTGAGAGCCCAGAAATATAACCACATGTATATAGGCAAATAATTTTTGATGAAGGAGTAAAAAAAAAAAAAAAAACAAAACCCACAATGGAGCAAAGAAAGCCTCTTCAAAAAATGGTGGTAGGAAAATTGGAAAGCCACATGCAAAAGAATGAAATTGGAAAGCCACATGGGGACAGACTAGACTAGATAACAGTCTGTCCCCATGTACAAAAATGAATTCCCTATGTATAGGTCGAAGACCTATATATAAAATCCGATATGTATACACAGGAGAGAACATAGGTACTAAACTTATGGACCTTGGTTGCAGAGAACATTTTAAATGACCCTATAGTCAAGGAAAGTAAAGGCAAAAGTAAATGAATGGGACTATAGCAAACTAAAAAGCTTCTGCACAGCAAAGGGAAATGGTAACAAAACAAATAGGTAATCAATGAATGATGGATGATTTTGCAAACAACAGCCCCCACAAGGTTAATATCCAAAATATGAGGGCTGTCCAGAAAGAGTCCAGGCATTGTTAATATAATGAGAATAGTTCACACCACTTTGATGTAACCTGGCTGCCATAGAGAGTAGACTGGAATGCGCATGCCTGAACAATGACAGCTGGATCATACTAGTCAGTGGAGGCGGTAGTCACTGTGGAGTGAACATGTGTACTGTGTGACTGTCACATTCAAAATGACTGAGAGAGCACAGCAACCAATCTATATCCAATTTTGTGTTAAGCTTGAACATTCCTCTGGGAAACTATTCAAATGATTCAGAAGGCCACAGCTATGGGCAACTGGTGATTGGCAGCTTCGTCCAAACACACCTGCTCATGCATCCTGTCTCATGCAAAGTTTTTTGGCAATACATCTAATCATCTGGGTGACTCAGACCCCAACAGTCCAGATTTGGTGCCCTGTGACTTCTGGCTTTTTGCAAAACAAAAATCAACTTTGAAAGGGAAGAGATTTCAGACCATCAATGAGACTCAGGAAAATACGACAGGGCAGCTGATGGCAATTAGGAGAACTGTGTGAGGTCCCAAGGTGCCTGATTTGAAAAGGACTGATGCATCATTGTCCTATCTACAATGTTTCTCGCATCTATAACCTTCTTCAATAAATGTCTCTATTTTTCATATCATGGCTGGATACATTCTGAACAGACCTTGTACATAAAGAACTCTTACAACTCAACACCAAACAAACAATCCAATTAAAAAATTGGCAGAGGACCTGGACAGACACTTCTCCCAAGAAGACATACGTATGGCCAACAGATATATGAAAAGATGTGCAACTTTGCTAGCTATAATGAAATTCAAAGCTGCAAGGGGATACCTGTTAGAATGGCTATTATCAACAAGACATGTGGTAACAAGTGTTGGAGAGGTTGTGGAGAAAAAAGAGCCCTCATTTATTGCTGGTGGGAATGTAACCTGGAATAGCCACTATGGCAAACAATATGGATGTTTTTTGAAAAATTAAGAATAGAATTACCATATGACCCAGAAACCCCTATTCTGGTCATCTACCAAAAAATTTAAAAACATTTGTTTGCAAAGATATTCTCACCCTTACATTTATTGCAGCATTATTCATGGAGGCCAAGACATGGAGACAACCAAAGTGTCCTTCAATAGGTCATTGGATAAAGAAGATGTAGTACTTATATACAATAGCATACTACTCAGCCATAAGAAAAGATGAAATATGTCCATTTGTGACAACATAGATGGATTGAGAATATCATGCTAAGCAAAATAAGTCAGAAAAAGCCAAGAACCATATGATTTCACTCATATGCGGGATATAAAACTGAAACTCATAGACACAGACAACAGTATGGTGGTTACCAAAGGGATGAAGGTTGGGAGGTAGTAGCATTTAAATGGGGCCAGATATATGGGGAAGGAAGATGATCTGACTTTGGGTTGTGGGCATACAATGCAATATACAGCTCAAGTATCAGAGAAATGTACACTTGAAACCTATATGATTTTATTAACCAGTGTCAACCCAATATATTTAATAAAAATTATTCATTCAGCATGTATGTCTCTTCATGTTCAAAAAGAGAAACTTACTATATGCCTTGAGTGTTACATGACACTTTAACTGAGCGGGAATTATCACTCAATCTGTACTGTCACGTGGATAACATTATCTCTGACATTCACAAGAGATAAGAAATTTTAGTGTACATAGTTACTACAAGTTTCCTTCTATATTTAAGATTTCTCCTCTTTCTCACTCTCTCAATCTCTCTCTCTCCCCCTTCCATCTGCCCCCACATTCCTGCCAGCAAAACATTTCCCATTTATCTGTGGTTCCTGTTCTATCGTCAGTTTACTTTTGTGGCATTTCAGAACAAGACAGCATCTTTAGATACATTTTACAACGTTGAAACTTTAGTCATAAATCACTGGTTCTCAGCAAACAGCATATATCATGTTTTCTAGTCAGTGTTAACCTCTCAGCTGACAGCAACTATGGACGGACCTCAGTGTTAGGGCTAGTGGCCTGGTCAGTTATTGCACTATGCCCCCTGCTTCAAGGAAGCATGCCACAGAAATATCCAGCAGAGGCAGGCTGATTCTGACCCAAAGTGATTTTTGAGTTGTAACTCAAGGGAGTGGTCATTTTACATCTTGCCAGTTATAAAAGGAATCAAATGTGTATTATTATTTCCAAACTGTTTGATTTGTGACTTGGCATCTGCAGTGGATCAGAGCATCTTTTCACCGGGCTCTAGGTACAAGTGCCAACTCCTTTGCCCGAACAATACTACCAACAGCCAGGGCTATGCCTGTCTACATATACGCCTATGCCTTACTTGAATGTAATGTTTTTCCTAATCTCTTCCCCATCTCTTTACTATCTCTCTTAACCACTGCAAAATTAAGTAGGGTTTCTGAAGTAGGGACAGTGAAGGAAAGGTGTTTCTATTTGTTAAGCACCTACTGTATACTAGCACTATCTCAGACATTTTATTTAATTGTTACATAGTAAATATACCATATAAAAATTCTCACAATAGTCTGGCCAGATGGCTATTATTATTGTCTTCTCGTAAATGACAAAATTGAGCGTCAAAGCCATTAATTTGCTCTATATGGCATAACCAGTAAATGATGATTCAGGATTATATACCATGTCTCTCTTGTTCCAAAAGTCTTTTGTTTTGTTTTACATCTTAATACAATGTCTTTATTTTATTTTATTTTATTTTATTTTATTTATTTTTTATTTTAGAGAGGGGGAAGGGAGGGAGAAAAACATCAATGTGAGTGAGATACATTGGTTGATTGCCTTCCACATGCACCCCAACTGGGGACCAAACCTACAACCCAGACATGGCCCCTGAGAGGGAATCAATCAACAACCTTTTGGTGTGTGGCAAGATGTCCAACCAACAGAGCCACACCAGCCAGGGCTACAGTGTTCATCTTATTAACAATATTGAGAACCATTTTCAGAAGGAGGTGACTTTTATATATTTTCTCCTTCTGTAAGGCCTTTGTAAAGTGATGAAAGAATAGCATTTGGAAGGACTTTAAAGTGCATTCTTTTTTGATCTGGTGAGATTTTTGTTGGATAACAGTGTAGAAAGAGGTAGACTCCTAGGCCATACAAAGATAACAATGTTTAGGTTTCACATAAACAAAAATGGAGGCCCCATCCAAATGGCTCCTACATGTTTGAAGGATATACAGAATTTGGAACATGAAAAAAGAGAGACAATAGCGGCAGTGAGTTCCTATGCAGAACACCAAGAAGCTAACATTCAGGCTGGGAATGGACTAATCCTGCTGTTAGAGATTTTATCTCCCGGTATAGTGTGGAGGGGCAAGCAAGGGAATGCCACTCTACACAGACAGAAATCAAGAACTATCTTTTTTCAACTACTATGTAGAGAGAAAAAAACCAACCTTTTGCTTTGAGGCCAGATGGGGAATAAAAACAATATATGCACAAAGATACATAAATTATATTTCCTATCTTTTCCTTTTATTAAAATTAACTCTTACAGTTTATGTTTTATAACAGAAACACCAGATAACAATGAAGTAAAAATTGGCTATTCATCCCTGAAAAACTTTCAAAGATACTGGAAACAATTATTCAGTAAAAACAATTCAAAACAAAACAAAAAAAACCTCTTACTAATATGTATAAATTCTTTTGAGGAATTCTAGAACTACATAGTATTAAGTAAAGGATCATTTGTGCTGGGTGGACGGGGACGTGGGAACTGCTGCTCAGTGGTGCAGAGTTTCGGTCATGTCGAGTGGAAAACTTCCAGAGATGGGCTGTACAACAATGTGTGTATCACGAATGATCCTGTGCTGCACAGTTAAAAATTAAGAGTAGCTTTCGTGTTATGTGTTTTTACCACAATTTTTTTAAAGAAGGCATGCTGAAAAATCAACTTTAGGTGATAATCAAAGATATTATTTATTTTTACAGAGAGGGGAAGGGAGGGAGAAAGAGAGGGAGAGAAACATCAGTGGGAGAGAGAAACATGGGGCGTTCTCATACTCACCCCAACTGGGGACTGAACCCTCAACCCAGGCATGTGCCCTGACTGGAACTGAACCGGCAACATTCTGCTTGGCAGGTCACCACCCAACCAACTAAGCCAAGGCCAGAATACCTGTTTTTATGCTGTTTCAGGTTGTCAGATATCACTAGAATTAACAATTATTATTATTTTTGTGTATATCTTTAAGTTACCCTACTATATATATACACACATATATATAGTAGGGTAACTTTATATATGTATATATTTAGTATATACTATATATATATATATAAACACACTAAAATATACATCACAGCATATCTCTGTAACACCAACACTTATTTCAATAAGCTGACTGCTGGTGGAATCATTTCAGTAAAACAAGAACATGTATTTAAAAGATTAATCATTTGGCTATTTTTCTAACATATAAAAGCAGAAATAATATGAAACTATGAATCAAAGTATTTCCTGAATATCAGCAAAACAAATCTTCTATCAAAGCATTTCTTAGGAGTGCTCATTTCCTAGCTCAGATCAGTTAGTGAAGCGAAAATGTTATCTGATTGAGCCTTTTTAGGAAAAAAGTCAATAAAGATAATTTCTATTTCCTGTGATTCATAGATTGCCAATTATTATTGAAGTGTAGAGCCCCTGAAACTAAGTGGCTACTTGGCTGCTTGATTATGCTTCTTCTGTGTCATACGAAAACTAAATCTTTACACCCTGTAAGAACAGAACACTGCACTTTCTTTGCTGGTCTCTTGAAATGCACCTTTCAAATCCAAAACTTTTTCTTTGAAATTTCACCTAATGTAGGTATTACTGACAGTATTGAAAGCCATCTTTAGAATATAAGAGTAATCTACAATTATCTTTCAGGACTTAAAGGAATCTTTTTTAAGATCTTTTAAGATCTTGTGTTAAGAAATGTGCATTTTCATTGACAGACCTGACCCATGGATCAGCTTAGGTCATAGTAGAGATATGATTTCACACTTGATACTGAAACACAATTTCAGCCATTTAGCACATTAAGGTAATTGCAGAATCACAAGTTTACAGCCCAGACTAACTCACAGGGAATAGCAATTTTAAGAGTTTTTTTTAAATTTTTAGTTTTTATTGAATTTATTGGGTAGCACTGGTTAATAAAATTATATAGGTTTCAGGTGCACAATTCCACAACACATCATCTGTATATTGTATTGGGTGTTCACCACCGCAAGTTAAGTTTCCTTCCATCACCATTTATCCTCCCTTTACCTTCTTCTGCCTCCCCCACCCCCTTTTCTCTCTGGTAATCGCCACACTGTTGTCTGTGTCTATGAGGTTTTTTCCTTTGCTTAATCCCCTCACTTTTTTCTTAAGATATGCTAATATGTATAATAAAGATTTTCCAAATAGATTTTATATGTGTATTTACTTGAAATAAATTAATGAAAACTTGCATATTGTAATGCAAAATCTACCCCAAATGTCATCATAGTTAAAATTAAAGTAAGCATTACCAACATAGTGAGCCTACATATTAAAACCATAATAAATAATTCCCCCTACAATCCTATGTATGCACTTAGAAGAGCGGATGCCATACCATAGCGCTATTTTAAAATTATTCAGCTCCTGTCTTCTTGAGCTCCACTCAACTATAATCACAAATCACCTTTCCATTCAGATTCAACCTCAGCCAAAGCCAGAAATAATTCTCACCGTGACCTAAAAATACACCTGCACCATCAGCAAGTGGAGGAGACCCTGGGTCCACATGCTTCCATTTCACCCCCACAATTTGCCTACTGAATCAATGCTTTCCCCCTAACCCTGGTTGTGTTGGCTGAATCTATGTATATACCCAGGTATCTGTTTGGTTTTCTCTCACCATTTTAAAACCCATCTGGATATAGAGCTTGTCCCTGCACCCCAGCCCATTTGTCTGGGGTCCTGACATCCAGGCTAGTTCTGGCAGTCTTGTCAATGAAGGCTGAGCTCTGTACCTGGACCCTCCCGCTACTCAAGGCAGTTCTGCTATACATCACTGGAAACCATAGTTCCATCCGTCTCTTCACTTTTCGTATAGCCTGATGCCTATGGACTCCTTTGGCTGTGTTCCCATGCAGCAGATTGAATCTCCTTGGATAGCTGTACCTGCTGGAATCAATCCCGAGTTCATCAAATATTTTTGGACTCCCTGGATGTTGGACTGCAAGAGAATTCCCTCCTGAAGTCACCTAACAGCTAGCGTAGTTTCTGGTTCCACAGTAACTGCTTTTTCACCACCCTCAACCTTCTCTTGCTACCTGGATCCAAGGGTGCCTTGCTTCTTTACGTTCCCATTCATGATTCTGTAGATACAAATTTAGTGTGATGTTCTCAACTGTTGCATATGGCAACTGAAGGATGTTGTGGAGTATCAAACAATTTGATTTTTAATTTGCATTTGTACATCTAATAATAAAATCTAACACTGACTTTTTTATGTTGTGATAAAAAATAAATGGAACTTAGGCCTGTCACTAACATTTATGGAGCCCAAGGCAAGAGTGTAAATGGCAACTACATAGACTTTGAATGGTAGTATTAGTAATTGATATATTTTTATAAAATTAATAAGATTTATTTAAATAATTTTGATTTAAAGTATTCATATTCACTAATTACGATCTTTATTTTTCCTTATAGTGAATATTGTAGAAGAAATATCATTTAGTTTGAAAACAAAATAATTTAAATGTATGTATTTTTATGTAAAATTTACAGTTTTGATGACAGCAATTAAAATTTTATACATTTTGAATATAATTGCTCATTTAGTACTTTAGATATTACTGTTATCTATAGAAAACTATAAAAATCTTGATTTAAAAAACATAATTAAAAGTTTGCTGAGATGAATGCAAAAAAATTAATTTTATAGAAAACATATAATGTATGAGTTGTAGTTGTTCATTTTATGACTTATCAAGACATTACTAGCCCATCAACTGAACATCCAACTTGAGTAAGAGTAATTCAATTCATTCAGCTTTGGTATTTTGCCAAATTCAAGTCATATGAAAAAAACATAGCTTTACACATGTTTTCTGATTTTGTTCTTTTGAAAGTATACGTTCATAGTAAAAGGAAAGGACTGTTCACTTGATTTAAAAGGTAGATGGCAAACACTCCTCCATTTATACTCTTGCCTTACGTTTCATAAATGGTAGGGACAGACCTAAATTCCATTTTTTTAATCACAAAGGCTATAAAATAAAGTGTACTTAAAACATAAAGTAATGGAATTTTGCCCCTAATTTTGTAGCCTTGGTTGTTGTTATCTGCCTATTTGTGTCAACATAGGTGAAAGTGAACTTCTGCTTTCTAGGCTGTCATGTATATGAGCCTCTTGTTATGTTAAGAGGTATTTTAAATAGCTTTCTAAAGAATGTCACAGAAATATTTATTTATTTGGTTTGATTCTTCTATGGAATACAATGTTTCATTTGAGGAGATTTCTCTTCATGGGTAGATCTCCTGAATTTGAATCAAAAGAATTGCTGTGACTTGTCAGATTGCAGTGCAGGTGGAGGGGTTATGTGTGTGTCATAATCTGTGTATCTTCATTTCTTGGCAGCTTTGCTGTCCAGTAGAGGAAAAACTTAAGGAACAGCTGAAATCTGTTTCTTATCATCATATTTTCCAGAGAATGGAGCAAGTCCTCTTGTCATCTGTTGGCTCAGTATGCATCAATGCTGTTCGTTCAGTAAGATTTCCCCTGAGATAAAAATGTTGAAAGACTGCTTCATTCCTTTCGTGCTCCAGTTTTTGCATAAGACCTGCTCCTTAAATGCACATCCTTTGAGTAGGATTGTAAGATGTCCCATTCTCAAGTGATCTATTTTAAGAGTTTAATTCGTAAAATAAAAATACTTTATTTAATCCTTTCACCGTACTATAACCTATTTTATCTGTCTTGTTATTTATATTTTCCTGTGTATTCTGTATAAATCTGGTTTTATAAACTATGAAAATGGCTATGAGAAAAATTTACATTTCCAGAAGATGGCATTCATAAATCATGCAGGGCACTTCTGAACAATCCTAAACCATGACAAGTCATGAGGAAAGACAGAGGACGGCCTGGAAGAGAAGGACTTCAAGTTGATAGCATTCATGACTGTGTGTGGTGACATGGTTCTTTCTCTGAAAAGAAGTGTTAGCTGTAATATTCTGGCCCCATTCCCAGTTGGTCCATGGTAGGATGCATCTGTAAATTCTGCCATTTCAATTACATTCATTGTCCTAATGCACTTTCCCATCAGGAACGGTGGTGTTGATGTGCCAGTTGAAACAGCTGCTGCATCTGATGTCTGAGAGTGTGATCAGCAGAGCAGAGAGCCGCTCCCATATATTGCCAATGTAGAAGTTAGAGATTTGCCAAGTAAATAAATAAATAAATTTCTTTTGAAGTATTCCCAACTGTTCCTCATTTATTTTAATATATTCCTTTAATCTACCACAACTTGTTTATTAATTTTCAAATGGCAACCTGGTTACACTTATTTTGAACTTTCAAGGTTTCCCAGACATTCCAATTAAAATAGACAGACCGACTCCTCCTGCTGATCACACTGCAGACTGGATGCTTTTGCCAAATGTGTTGTGTAAACAAAAACAGCAGCACAAAGGACATCCTGGTACATCGAACATTTTTGTCAACATGATGCTATTTTACCTAACACATGATTCCTGCCCTTAGGTACGCCAAAATTTTATTTCCAAATAGGTACTGTGATAACAATATAATCTTTATTTTTGTTCTTTAAATAGTAAGATTACCCAGTTTTTCATTTCTAGACAGAGAAGAAATGAGTACCATGTCCTGACCACACTTGAGAATGCATATTTTTTTATCCTTTTCTGCTCTTCTACATTGAGCATTGAACTTTTTTTTTTAATTCCAACATCCTGGAAATATTCACATCATTTGAAAAAAAACAAAAATATGTTCCTCTTACCATGGTTAAAGGCAAAGTCCCAAAATAGTCCTGGCACCCAGGGGTTGCATAATAAGTGCTTGCTGGACTGAACTATTCCATTCTTAACCTGCATTTATCTCTACAAGAGGTGGTTTAAAATAAAGAATCAATTTGAGCGTTGATTTTTTTTCTTAAAAAAAATTGGCTTCTATGATAAAGTCCAACTTAAGAGCATATGTTAAATTGTTAAGTCTATTAGAAAGTGATGAGTACCCACAATGGAGAAAAATATGCTGCAGTTATTTATACACACAGTCTTCCTATTTTTATTTATTTTCCAATTACTAAAATAGAACAATAAACCAGAGGGCAACACATTCCTTTTCTCTACCACCAGATGCACATAACAGAACTATTGCTCACTAGGAGGGTGTTTGTTATTCGTATGTGATCATCAAGAAACATGTGGAGAATGATTATGTGGTCTATGTCCTGCTGACCTGTTATAAAGCAAATAAATATTAATCTGTATTCTCTGAGTTTTGATTTGTAAACAATGATCACTTAGCATGAGCAAGAGAGTTTCAGAAAAGTTATGATGACCATAGATATAAAATGATATTGGGAGGTTAGGCTCATTTAGTTCTGTCACACAAATCTTCTGGGAAGGAACTGAACCATTGTTTAGTGCATATTGAAGTATGTATAGGAGATGTCTCAAAGATCTTGTATAAGGCAGAATTTACTACACTATTCATTCCACCATGTGTTTGTAGAACGTTTATTGAGTACTTCTACTTACAAGACACTAGGGCTATAAGATGAGTGTCGTGGGAAGAAAGATGGTGGAACAGTAGGAGGAGGCAGATTCCACTTCCCCCTACACATGGGAGAAAAACTTAGCTGATCTACAGAGGAACAGAGCAGACAGCCAACAGTACCACAGCATAGATGAAAATAGGAGATCAAATTCTGTAGCAGATATTGGAAAACCAGACAGTAAGGAGAGTTCTTCAGGACAGTAAGAGCCCAGGGATCAGCACGGAGACCAGGTAGGCTGAAGCCCTAGGCCCAGCGCTTGCCGGGTCTGCCACAGGACTCTAGGGAGGGAGCCAGGTCAACCGCTTGCTCCCCGCCCAAACAAGGGTTGAGCAGCAATGGGAGAGACCTGGTTGCTTGAAGTCACAGAGAAAGAACTTAAGGTCTGAGTGGCAAACACACTGGGGCTATGAGCACCCACACATAGCCCTGTGTGAAGTACACACCGGAGCCTGTGCAAGAGGAGGAGGCTTTGGGGAAGCCCATGCCGGGAACCCAGGGAGTGGGAGTGATCCATGGGAGAACCAGAGCCCACGCATGTGAACCCAGGGAATGCGCACAATCTGTGGGAAACCTGCAGTGCATGCCCGTGAACTTAGGAGTGAGTGCGTGAACCACAGAAACCCGGAACACACACTCGTAAACTGGGCCAGTGTGTGTGCTATGTAGGAGAACCGAAGCTCACACCTGTAAACCCAGGGAGTGTGCACAATACATGGGAAACCTGGAGCTCACCCCTGGGAACCCAAGGTGAGTACACAAAATGAGAGAAACCTTCAGAGCCCACACTCGTAAACTCTGGCAGCACGCTCCATAGGAAACCTGGAACCCGAACCCGTAAACCAAGGATGGCACGCATGCCCCATAGGAGACCCAAGCTCACACCCAAAAACTTGGGGAAAGTGCATGCTGGGCAGCAGCCCCAGAGCCCAAGCCCTGAAGCCCTGCACAGAGAGGCACCAGACTAACCCTGGGAAGAGTAGCCCAAAGCTGACTGACTGTTGAACAAGGAGAAAAGCTACACCATCACCCCTCAGCCATTGCAGCCAGCAAAACCAGAAAAACTGGCTTGGCAAGTTTGAAAACAGCAGGAGGTATGTTGTTGTTGTTGTTTTAAATAATTTTAAAATAATTTTTTCATTATTTTTATCTTTTTTACCCCTCAACTCCTTTTGCTTCTCTTTACTTCTTTCTTGATTTATTCTTTCTTCCTTTCTTTCCAATTTTATCTCTTCTTCCTTCCTCTTTTTTTCTTTTTTCATTTTTCCCCTCCTTTCTCTTTTTAAATACCCATGAGTGAGATAAAAAAAGCCCAAAACATGGAACTGTGAAAAAACCAGAGTTGGTCCCAAAGAAGGGGCATCCCAACAGCTGAAACAGTGGAAGCTGTGAACACCAGGATACCCAAAGGAGAAAGCACCACTGAATCTCAGAGGTATTCTACCACAGAAGTTCACAACATAAACCCAGGGAGCCAGAACAGATCAATTTAAGAAGCTGAGGCTGACAAGAAGAGTCTCACAAACAATGGGAAGACAAAGAAACAATCCCCAAATGAAAGAAAAGGAGGAAGCCCCAGAAAGAATGCTAAATGAAATGCAGGCAACTCAACTATCAGATATTGAGTTCAAAGCAATGGTTGTCAGGAAGCTCCATGACCTCTCAATGAGCAACCAGAAACTATAGGGAAGCTACGATGAACTCACTGCAAACTATATCAGCATGAAAAAGGAAATAGAAACTATCAACAAGGGCCAAGAGGAAATGAAGAATACAATTTCTAAACTGAAGAACACAGCAGAAGGAATAAAAAGCAGAATCGATGCAGCAGAAGATCAGATCAGCAAGTTGGAGGACAAAGTAAAAAAAAACATCCAGAAAGAGCAAGAAAATGAAAAGAGGCTCAGAAAGAAGGAAGAGGGATTAAGAGAAATGCAAGACAATATGAAATGTAATAATATCCATATAATAGGGATACCAGAAGGAGAAAAAGAAGAACAAGGGAGAGAAAACCTATTTGAAAAAGTCATGATGGAAAACTTCCCTAATTTGATGAGAGAAAAAGTCACACAAATCCAGGAAACACAGAGAGTCCCAATCAAGAGGAACCCAAAGAGGCCCACTTCAAGACACATCATCATTAAAATGACAAAATTCCAAGACAAAGAGAGAATCTTAAAGGCAGCAAGGGAGAAAAAGGAAGTAACATACGAGGGAGCCCCAATAAGGTTAGCAGCTGACTTCTCAATGGAAACGTTGCAAGCCAGAAGACAATGGCAAGAAATATTCCAAGTAATGAGAACCAAAGGCCTGCAACCAAGACGACTTTACCCAGCAAGGCTTTCAATCAAGATAGAAGGCCAAATAAAAAGCTTCCCAGACAAAAGAAGTCTAAAAGAATACACCTCTACCAAACCAGTTCTGCAAGAGATACTAATGGGACTGCTTTAAGGAAAGGAAGGAAAAGGGAGAGAGAGAGAGAGTGGAACACAGGTATGAAAATGGCAATGAATAAGTACCTATCAATTATAACCTTAAGTGTAAATGGATTAAATGCTCCAATCCAAAAAACATAGAATAGCTGAATGGATAAGAAAGCCTGACCCACACATATACTGCCTACCAGAGACCCACCTCAGGACAAAAGACGTACACAGACTCAAAGTGAAGGGATGGAAACAAATTTTCCAGGCAAATGGACAGGGAAAAAAAGCCGGTGTAGCAATACTCATATCAGACAAAATAGACTTCAAAAGAAGGGCCATAAGGAGAGACCCAGAAGGTCACTTCATAATACTCAAGGGAACAATCCACGAAAAAGACATAAACATTGTAAATATATATGCACCCAACATAGGAGCACCTAAATACATCAAGAAAATCTTAGAGGACTTCAAGAAAGATATTGACAGCAACACAATTATAGTAGGAGATTTTAACACCCCACTGTCAAAAATGGACAGATCTTCCAAACAAAATATCCACAAAGATATTGTGGCATTGAACAACACTCTAGATGAAATGGACTTAACTGATATATAGAGGGCCCTTCATTCAAAGAAACTAAATACACATTCTTTTCAAATGCACATGGAACACTTTCAAAGATAGGAATTGTGTCCATGATAGGACACAATACAAGCCTCAAGAAATTCAAGAAAATTGAAATCATACCAAGCATTTTCTCCAACCACAAGAGACTGAAACTGGAAACCAACCACAAGGGGAAAAACCCAAAACCCTCAAAATCATGGAGATTGAATAGCACGCTATTAAACAATGAATGGGCCTAGAATGAAATTAGGTAGGAAATCAAAAAGTTTCTGCAAACAAATGAAAATGAACTCACAACAACCCAAAACTTATGGGACACAGTGAATGCCATCCTCAGAGGAAAGTTCATAGCAATACAGGCCTACCCAAAAAAGATAGAAGCAATTTCAAACAAACAACCTAACCCTACGCCTACAAGAACTCAAGGAACAACAACAAAAACAGCCCAGAGCAAGTAGAAGGAAGGAAACACCCAAGATCAGAGCAGAATTAAATGACTAAAAGCACATTTCTAAGGATCAATGAATCCAGGAGCTAGTTCTTTAAAAAGATAAACAAAATTGACAAGTCTTTAAGCAGGATCATCAAGAAAAAAACAGAGAGGACCCAAATAAATACAACCAGAAATTAAAGAGGGGACATTACAACTGACACCACAGAAATATAAAAAGGACTGTAAAAGATTACTATGAAGAACTGTACACCAAGAAATTTGAAAATCTAGGTGAAATGGACAAGTTTCTAGAAAAATATAATCTTCTAAAACTCAATGAAGAAGAAGCACACAGCCTGAACAGACCAATAACAGTAGATGAAATTGAAGCAGTAATTAAAAAAACTCCCGACACACAAAAGCCCTGGACCAGATGGTTTCACAGGAGAATTCTACATAGCATTTAAGGAAGAGCTAACCCCTATCCTTCACAGACTATTCCAAAAAATCCAAAATGATGGAAGACTACCAAACTCTTTTTATGAAGCCAGCATCATCCTAATGCCAAAACCAGATAAAGACACAACAAAGAAAGAAAACTTCAGGCCAATATCGCTGATGAACATAGATGCTAAAATCCTCAACAAAATATTGGCAACCGCATCCAACAATACATTAAAAAGATCACACTCCATGACCAAGTGGGATTCATCCCAGGATGCAAGGATGGTTCAATAATCACAAATCAGTAAATGTAATACATCGCATAAACAAAAGCAAAGACAAAAATCACATGATCATATCAATAGATGCAAAAAAAAGCATTTGATAAAGTACAGCATCCATTTATGATAAAAACACTCAGCAAAGTTGGAATAGAGGGAGCATTCCTCAACATAATCAAGGCCATATATGAGAGACCTACAGCTAACATCATACTCAATGGGCAAAAACTAAAATCTTTTTCACTAAGATCAGGAACAAGACAAGGTTGTCCACTTTCACCACTTCTATTCAATATAGTATTGGAAATCTTAGCCACAGTGATTAGACAAGAAAAGGAAATAAAAGGCATTCAATTTGAAAGGAGGAAATAAAACTATCACTGTTTGCAGATACATAGAAAATCCTATAGACTCGACCAAAAAGCTGCTCGACCTAATAAATGAATTTGGCCAAACAGCCAAATACAAAGTCAATATCCAGAAATCAAAGGCATTTTTGTATACCAACAATGAAACAACAGAAGCAGAAATCAAGAAAAAAATCCCATTCAATATGGCAAAAAGAAACATAAAATACCTAGGAATAAACCTAACCAAGGAGATAAAAGACCTGTATGCAGAAAACTACACAACACTGAAGAAAGAAATCAAGCAAGACACAAACAAATGGAAGCATATACCATGTTCATGGATCGGAAGAATTAATATCATCAAAATGTCCATACTGCCCAAAGCAATTTACAAATTCAATGCCATACCTATTAAAGTACCAATGGCATATTTCACAGACATAGAACAAACACTTCAAAAATTTATATGGAATCATAAATGACCCCGAATAGCTGCAGCAATTTTGAGAAAGAAGAGCAAAGTAGGAGGGATCACAATACCTGACACCAAACTGTATTATAAGGCTACTGTAATCAAAACATTCTGGTACTGACATAAAAACAGGCACATGGACCTGTGGAATAGAACAGAGAGCCCAGAAATAAACCCAAGTCTCTACGGTCAATTAATATTCAAAAAGGGGGCAGCAACATAAAATGGAGTAAAAATAGCCTCTTCAACAAGTGGTGTTGGGAAAACTGGACAGCTACATGCAAAAAAATGAAACTCGAGCACCAACTTACACCATACACAAAAATAAATTCAAGGTGGATAAAAGATTTAAATATAAGCCGTGACACCATTCAAGTCCTAGAGGAGAACATAGGCAGGAATATCTCAGATATTTCATGCAGCAATATTTTTACTGATATGTCCCCTAGAGCAAGAGACATAAAGGAAAGAATAAACAAATGGGATCTCATCAAAATAAAAAGCTTCTGCATGGCTAAAGAAAACAGTATTAAAATAAAAGGAGAACTGACTGTATAGGAAAACATATTTGCCAATGATACCTCACACAAGAGTTTAATCTCCAAAATACATAAAGAACTTACACAACTTCACTTTAAGAAGACAAGCGACCCAATTAAAAAAAATGGGCAAATGACTTGAACAGATACTTCTCCAAGGAGGACATACAGAGGATCCAGAGACACATGAAAAGATGCTCAGTATTGCTAGCTATCAGAGAGATGCAAATTCAAACCACAATGAGATAGCACTTCACACCAGTCAGAATGGCCATCATAAATGAAGCAACAAACAACAAGTGTTGGAGAGGTTGTGGAGAAAAGGGGACCCTAGTGCACTGTTGGTGGGATTGCAGACTGGGACAACCACTATGGAAAACAGTATGGATTTTTCTAAGAAAACTAAAAATGGATCTACCTTTTGACCCAGCAATTCCACTGCTCAGATTATATCCTAAGAACCCTGAAACACCCCAATGTTCATAGCAGCACAATTTACAATAACCAAGTGTTGTAAGTAACCTAGGTGCCCATCAGTAAATGAATGGATCAAGAAACTATGGTACATTTACATGATAGAATACTATGTAGCAGAAAGAAAGAAGGAGCTCCTATGTTTTGCAACAAAAAAACTATGGTGCATTTACACAATGGAAATCTAGGCAGCAGATAGAAAGAAGGCGCTCCTACCCTTCACAACAGCATGGATGGAACTGGAAAGCATTATGCTAAGTGTAACAAGTCAGGCGTTGAAAGATAAATATCACATGATCTCACCTTTAACAGGAACCTAATCAGCAAAACAAACAAACAAGCAAAATATAACCAAAGACACTGAAATTGAGAACAGACTGACAGTCACCAGAGTGGAGAGGGGAGGGAAGGTCAGGGGAAAAGGGGAAGGGTTTAGAGCAACAAGTATAAAGGGCACATGGACAAAAACTAGAGGTATGGAAATGGGAGGGAGGTGGGCAGGGCTGGGGCGGTGGGCTGGGATGGGAGTAAAAGACAGAAAACTGTACAAGAACAACAATTACGTTCTTTAAAAAAAGTAAAAGAAAAAGAGGGCAACATAAAACTAGTGGGATGTTTGACATTGTGTTTGAGAAACTAGTGCATCGATATCTGGTTTGACTGAAGTAGCTGTAATCCTCAGTGAGTTCTCATGCTATCATCAGATATTTTGGTTCTCATTTTACTCTTAATGTGTTTCTTTCTTGATAATATTTGCTCACAAATGTAGGTGCTGCCAAACAGCCATGACATGAATAAGGCATAACTGTGAAGCAAAGGGTATCTGGCTTTGGGAAGATAGGATCTATAAAAGTCCAGTAAAGAGACACAATCAAATGTTTAAGTCGAATGCTAGATTGCAGCTCTAGGCATTTCATTTTAAAATTGGAGGTAACATATTTATGTCGACTGAAGATGGAGTCTCAAATATAGCAAAGTATTGATTATTTTCCCAGAAATCTTGAAATCTGTTTTCAAACTCTTGTAGCAGATTGAAAAGGAAGGTTGCATGTTGTTTGCTGTTCACAGGACTGTGTTTAGCTGTGGTGAAATGCATAACATTGTTTGCCTTAATTTGAGCTTGCCATCAATCCAGTTTCATTTGGAATGCTGTATGATTTGAAACATGGTATTGATAAGTTGATTTTCACCTTGAAGACATATGTTTAACTCATTTAAATGAGCAGTTAAATCCACTAACAATGCTAAATCTGTCAGCCAGTTTTCATTGTTAAGTTCCAGCACAAATTTATTTCTTGATGCCATCAACAACTTGATAACATGTCACAAATTACAAAATCTTTTCCACATTTGGCCTCACCTCAGCCACCTTACTCCCAAAAAGTAAATGATGTTGCCGTAGTCAGCATCAATACTTTTAAGGAAGCCCTGGAATTGGCGATGATTCAATCCATCGGCTCTTACGAAATTCACAGTCTTGCTGATGATTTGCCTGACGTTATCCATTTTTAAAGCGTTGGTGCCTACACTTTCTTGATGTTCTATGCAATGATACTTCATCACATGTGAGTTTTGGGTAGCAGTTGCATTGTCTTCTATTACTTTTACAAGTCTCTCTCTTGCCTGCCATCGCCGGGCCTGTCACTGACTACCAGATGCGATGACACTGGACACAGAAAATCACTTTAAAATACTTGTTACTGCTCCATATAAATCTCTTCACTTAGTTGTGTCTTTTAATGGCACTAAAGATGCCATTTCTTCAGTGAAATTATATTAGTCATCAATACTTCTAATAAAAATGGCAACTTGAGCTGTATCCATAGTATTCTCATCCATCGCCACAACATAAACTTTAAAATTAGAAGCTTTACTATCCAAACTTCTTTAGATAGATTTTCTAGTTTCTTCTGTTGGCCTAGCTATAGTCTGGTGAGACAAACTGATTTTAGAAATATCCCCCTTCTTTCAGGGCAAATTATACCTGCCACACTTTCTGCCACCATTGTTTAATAAACTCACCATCAGTAAATGGTTTTGCTTTTTTTGTTATTAAATATGCTACCACATAACTAGTTTTTAAAATAGAATCTTTCCGAGTTGTAACTTTTTGAAAAAATTTTTGTTGGGAAAACAGACTTTTTTCACTTCTGCTATTTTGTTCTTAGGACACAATCCTTCATACACATTGAATTTGGCAGCATGTCTGCACAAAATGCCTGTTCAAATCATAGTCTTTGAAAAGTTGCACATATTTCCTATAAATTAAGCAGAGTGCCTTACTATTTGCCTAGACAAAAAGTAGTTATCTGTCCACTTTCCATTGAACAATCTTCCTTCATCCACAAGTTTTCTTTTGGGGGATTCTTTTTTTCTTTTGAGATGTTGTAGAAGCCATGCTGGGATTAAAAAAACAGATAAGGGACTTGACTTTTATTGTGAAAATTAACTGACAGGAAAATAGAAAGCAAGGTTTGGGCCCTTCCACCGCCCTCTCAGTTGCCGATGCAGGGCAAGGTGGAGAGTGGATTGTAAAGCGTGGTGGGCAATGTGTGAGGTGCCACCAAGGTGTAGAAGTACCTTTAATAATCAAATAGGAATGTTTACCTGACTTCTAAAAACATTAAATGCCTAATGATGTTAGGAGAGTAGGTTGAACTATTAGTGACAGTCACTGCCTCGTTGAGCCACCATGAGCGCAGGTAACATCTGATGGTGTGGGTTCTACTGTCTGTGCTTGGAAGGTAACACACTGGAAGTCGCACATCACCATAAAACTGAAGCCACACATGTGTACAAATAATGAGAGCATATGTATGTTTATTTTATGTGACATTGCAACATGTAATCACAAAAAAATATCATCATGTTTTAAGTGAATTTACAAGTTTTTGTTGGGCCGCATTCATAGTCATCCTGGGCTGCATGCGGCCCGTGGGCTACAGGTTGGACACCCCTACTTTAACTTATCCCTAAAGCCAGAAGAATCCTCCTAATATAATAGCCTAATATTGATCTCAGGGCTGACACTTTGTGAATTTGTGCTTATGGAGCATCATGGAGAATTATGATTTGTCTCAAACCACATCAAGCACAGAGGCTAAAAGGTCAACATCCTGAGGAACTATTGAATTTTCACCCAAATCTCTGATGTGTACCATTCTGAACCAAGGCCTCCAAGAAAGGGTTTTGTCCCTTCGTACTATCTTCCCCTTTGTCCAGTGGGGCACACATAACACTAGGTTAGGGGACAGCAGAACCACAGATGAAAGGATTCTCAGCCTCTGGATCATGATGTGTTGGAAATATACCCACTAGCCCGGAATACCTGCCTTGGACTGTAGCTAGAGAAATAAACCTTAATTGTAATTGAACCATAACACACACTAGGGGTCTATTTGTTACTGCAGCTAGCCCTACCCTAACCAAAATAGAGGAATGGAGAAAGGCCATATGTATACACCGAGCTTTAACACATTCTCTCTGCCCAATAGAGAAACATAGATTAATGAATGTCAGACTCTCTTTATTTCACCAATTATATAAATTATTTCTCATCCTGTGGGGACAAACCAGCAAGAAAGTTGAAAAAAAAAAAAAAGAAAGAAAGAAAAGAGCAGGAAGCTTTAATCCAATGTCTCTAAGAGGGAGAAGTTTCTATTGTATTTTAGGGCATATGTGAGGATAGTGACAAAATTGTTCACCCCATTTTGTATTACTGTCCTTGTTTGATAAAATTGAGGTACAAAGAGGTTAAGCAACTTGGCTGCATTTGCTTCTTTTTAGACTTCTATTTGTAAGACTCTAATTTGATTACATGACAGCAATACAAAAGGTTTGAAAAGCAAAATATGTCAATGTGAACATAATTATGGAGATATGAACATACATTCATTTACTAAAGACCAAAATTAAGGAAGAACCTTTTTAAACAAAATACCTTTGACAATAAAAATATAAACCAAAGTATAATAGATTTGCCCATTATACTTCCCCACTATAAACAGTAATCTGTGTTATGTTTTTAACTATGAACTGCTTTTCTCTTAGAAGAACAATATCTAGAGAACATGATAAGAAATTAAGGCTTGATTCCTTGGTTTTGAAGAGGAAAGTCATCTAACAGTGCAGTCCAGGTTTTTCACAAAAATGCAGAATCTCTCCCTTCAAATGGGTCTTTATTGCCAGGCAATTATTAATTCATGCCATGTTGATTCCCTAGAACTTCATATTAAAGCCCATTCCCAACCATTTCCATCTTCTTTGAGATCTGGGTCTCTCCATAATCTCTAGATAGCAGAACCTTGCTACTGGATCCATGGGAAATGAAAGGTGGTATGCAAAAATAAATAGGTAATATGGAGGCTGGAAGTGGGGTTTGTGAGAAGGAAAGTTGGGCTGGAGGTAGTCCTTTGATAGTGACAAGGGTCCTGAGACTCTCCTGTGGGGTTCTGAGAGACTGACTCACCTAAACTGATGAAAGTGAGATAGCAGAAGGGTGCCAGTTTACTGATGAAAATTAAAAAATATAACAGTCTCATTCACATGACCTGCACATTCTCTGCCATATGCACCTGTACATGAGAATCTGCATCAATATCAGAAACGATTGAATTTATTTTGTGAAAGGGCTGGTGCAGGATCAGGGCTTCATAGCCCCAGATGAGTGCTTTCTCTTCCTGTAGTCAGGTCACCCTGAATCTGAACGTTGCTTGGAAAGCAGGAACCAGGGACAGAGGGCTTGCAATAAATGTTGAACCTTCTCCAACTGCCATCCTGGGCCCTCTTCTTCTCTATCCTTTCCTCAGGCTGTGTCACCCACACACATGACATGCATGACTGAATGGAGGCAGGTGACTCACAAATTTGTATCTCCTGAGCTCATCTTCTTCTCTGAGTTCTAACCCATCTATTCCCTACCTACTTGACATTTCCCCTTGAACGTCTCCAAGGCATCTCAAAATTATCTCCCAAACCAGCTCACGAGGTTCCCCCTCAAAACCACCTCTCCTAGTGTTATGTCTCAGTGAATGGCATGGTATTCATCTGGCTGCACAAGAGGAGTTGTCCTTTATAATGTCGTCTCCCTCACCACCCTCATAACTGAGTTTTTTCCAAGTTCTGTTAATTCTAGCTTCTAAAAAAATCTCACCAACCTCTACACTTCAATCTGTCCCTATTAACAAAACTATATTCAAATTACCCTCATCTCTCATCTGGCCAAGCACAAGAGCTTATAATTGATCTCCCTGTTTCCGTTCTCCAATGAATCCTTCATATGGTAACTATAATGGCTTATTTAAAACATTTATCACTACCACCAGCCCCCAGTGATAATTTTCCATGCTGTTAGGACAAATTCAAATTTCCTAAATGCCATTTGAAGTCTCTGTGTGGTCTCGTGTTCCCTCTCCAACTGCATCTTCCTCATCTCCCTCAACCCCCACAGCTCCAACCAGTCCGGTGTTTCAGTCTCTCCTATTTGCTGTGAGGTGCCACCACAACTGAGCACATGAGGTTCCTCCCATCCAGCACACTCTTGGCCCCCTCCCCTCTTTGGGGACTCACTGCTGCACATCGTTCAGACCTTGGTTCAAATAGCATCCTCAAGCAATCCTCCACTAGCCTCCCTGACTTGGACACACGGCCCCTCTCTAGGCTCTCACACCCCCATTTAGCTCCTTTGCAGCACTTACCACCATTGCCATTTCATATTTGTAAGCTCTGTGGTAGAAAGACTGATGTGTGTTTTAATTCATAATTTTGTCACCCAGTGCTTTTTTTGCCCATAATATATACTCAATAGTGTTTGTCAAATGAGTACAAAAAAATAATAAGTAGAATATCACTAGCGGTACCAGGATGAGGGTGCTTGATGCTTTCCTCTCACACTAACAATATGTACACCTAAGAACCAAACATTTGAAGTCAGATGTCTTTGTCCCATTGTCCCAGGATAGGATGCCAAGGTAATACCTGCATGGGCCCTGGCACCAGACTGTCTGGATTAGGATTCATACTACACCATTGAATTGTGTGGCCAGGGTAAGCTATCTAACTGCTCTAAGCCAATCTTTTCATCTATGAAATAGGAAGAATTTGGTATTTAAATAATTGGATAACTATGAGAAATAATGCTGAGGCTACACACTCTATGTTCTAATAAAATTTAGCTATTATTAATATTCTAGGTTTCTTTTTTCTCTGTATCTCTAAGTCTAATCAGTTGTTTCATACTCTGAGTCCTTTTATAATTATGTCGGTATTTGCAGTCAGTATACCCTGTCTTTAGAGATATAGAAGCTGCTGGTACGTGGTATAATGTAAAAGGATAAAGACCCCACCCCACCCCAAAAAGGCAAAACCATGCTTCACGTGTACAGGAATACAGATCTGCGCTATATGCCACTTGCAATCTAGTCTTCCTTCTCACCCTTCCTCTGAAGGGACAGTCCTCCTGCAGAGGGAGGGCTGTGATGACTTCCCAAATCTTCTCCAACTGAACAACCCAAGTTCTTATCCTATAACATTTTCTAAAATATTTATAACTGTTCATGTCCTAGTTTAATTACATCTCTCATCAGGAACGCTGTGCCCAGAACTTAGTACAATGCATGAAATGTGGTCTAATGAAGTACCTCACTCACTGCTGGCCGGTAATAAATAACTTGTGAGTATGTTTACAGATATAGATCCACTAATGCAGCCTATTTTGAACTGAGAGTCCAGAAAGGTATTTGGGTTGAATAGTGTTTCCCTACGGTTCATGTCCTTCTCAAAATCTCAGAATGTGACTTTATTTGGAAATAAAATCATTGTAAATGTAATTAGTTAATACTCATGCTGGAGTAGCTTGGACACTTAATCCAGTATAACTGGCATCCTTATTAAAGAGAAGAGACACAGACAAACGAAGGATAACATGTGTACACACAGATTTGAAAAAGAATGATAGCCGTATGATGACTGAGGAGAGATGGGAACTATGCAGCTACAAGCCAAGGAATGCCAAGGATTGCCAGCAACCACTGGAAGCTGAGAGAAAGGCATGGAACAGATTCTCCCTGAGAGCCCCCAAGAAGCACCCAATCTAGGCAACACCTTGACTTTGAGCTTCTGGCCTCCAGAACTGTGAGAAAATAAATTTTTGCTATCTTAAGCCTCACCAAAAAATTAAAAAACAAACGAAAATATCCAGTATACCCTGAAAGTATCTTTCACTCCCTCCTCCTCCCTACCACTCCACTTGTACCTTAGACAACTGATTGCTTTCGGTGAATTTGCACATCCGTGTTTGGATGTACTATGTGTTGGTCTCAAAATTCCTCAGTATTCAAGTTCTCAGGACCACCTTGCTGTATCCCTCATGACTCACCACAGAGGAAATGCGGTGGGATCTGTACTTGATTCCTGCCACAGGCATTCGCTTTAATACTTCACTTGTCTCGATGACAAATCTAAAAGTTTTTGAAAAATGAAACGTTGTTTATGTTCCTATTGTTCTAAAAACACATATTTAAGGAAAACTGAAAAAAAAAATGGACAGATTTGACAATTTTCTTTTTACCTGTCTCTCCTTTTGAGTTATTGTATTTAGGCAGTAAAATTAAAATTTGGCACATTCTGTGCACGTGGCCTAAAGCAGAGCACTGAGCTGTGTTTTCTCTTTCTCCCTTTGAATCACTACCTTCGTTGCTGTTATGAGCTCTCTGCATGCCAACTCTGATGGTCTCTCCCCTCCTTTTTGCACAGGCTGAGCCTTGGAAATGAGCCTTCATTTCCATCTTCATTTTCATCTCAATTACCAGGCTATTTCTCTAAGAAGATGTTTTCACAAAGCACTCCAGTCTCACCAACCTGATGATTCTCAGAGAGCTGCCCTCCAAACTGCAGGAGAGCGGGGATGCTGCTGCTGATGAGTTACATTTTCTACCATCGCTGAGTCCCCCTTGGCTTCGTTAGTGGCAGTAATGATTTTACAAAGGCCTTGCTGTGTGCCAGGAGTGGGTCAGGGGCCTGGAACCAGTGGCCAGAACAGGACCGATCCTGACTGGATCAACTCTGACTACACACATTTCTTTTCTTAAAAACTCATCTACACCTACAGTAACATTGCAGCTAGAGAGCCAACATGCACACATTCAACAAATCGCTAAAAATGGGATGCCAAAAACTAAAGCCCACAATAACAACCAGTACCTTTGCAGTCTCAGTAAGGGACTGTCAGAAGGAAGAATTGTTGCTATTAAAAAATTACGGGAAAAGCAGAGACATTAATTTTATATGTCTTCTATTACTGTGTTTACAATCTGTTATGTTTTAGATAAAGGTTTAGGAAAGACTTCTCATACTTTGTATGCAGCTTAGTTTCAGCATACTCCTCCAGGGGAAAATAATAAGGAAAAATCAAATAAATATGTTTGTGCATAAGGAAAAAATAATTTGGTTGCCAAAGGGAAAATTTATCAGGTTGAAAGCTACTCTCTAGAGACAGAGATAGTTCTTTTGAAATCAAGGTTTACTTTTCTTTTCTTTAAACCTTCTTTGATCTTTCATTTTGTCATTTGTGGAAAAGCTCAATGTCATGAAAGGTATCAAAATATATAATCATTAAAAACCATGAGTTCTAAAACAAAACATATGTAAAATATTAGGAATTCAAGTCCTTGAAAAATACCTAATGTACCCAAAATCAAAGCAGTCTGTTATATCACTAAAATTAATATAAAAATAGCAAAACACTCTTCCACTGTTCCTTTAGAGCAGGAGGATTTAATCTCCTGTCTATAGGGAATCTGTGGTTGGATGATGGACTTCAGGGGCTATGTGAGCTTCACGAATTTATGACAAAAATTTAAATGTGGGCAAATTCACTTTCTTAAGTCAAGAGTCTACTATTTCAGCAGATTCTGAAAGGTCCAGCTCAAAATTAAGATCTACTACAAAGGAAACTCTATACCAATGTTTTTAAAATACAAATTTGTTCTTTTATTAACCAGGTAAAATAATTAAATGATAGAAAATGGAAATTTTTATTTTCTTTGGATATGAGAAAAATAAGTTTCTATCACTTATTTTCTTTCAACAAGGTAAGGAATGGAAAAAGAAAAACATACTATTTTTTATTAGGAGGGGTCACATAGCTACAACTTAGGTAAAGGAATGAGGAGCAACAAGTCAAGGTATGCTGAAGCTTCAGTAAATTTTTCAAAAGGCCATGATATTTCATTCAATACCTCCTGGATTAATCATCATGCCTGCATCTGCTAATCTCTTAACTTCTTAAAATCATCTTTTGGGACTTCTGGCCAAGATGGAGGGATAGATGGACACACTGTGCCTCCTCATACAACCAAAATTAAGGACAACAAAGATTTAGAATCAAGAAAACAACCAGAACTGATAGAAAATTGAACTGTATGGAAGACCAACAACCATTCATTGACACTGGTAAGAAGGGCAAAGTCGCTGCAGAAAAAAGTGGAGGTTGGTGAACCTTGGTGCACAGACAGTGGCTAGCAGACCCCGGGCACGGGGTGGCAACAGCAGTCCCAGTGAGGCCGCACAAGGCGGCTGGCTGACCAGGTAGTCCCACATTTTCGCACAGATAATCCAGGTCAAGGGGAAGCGGCAGAAGGGACTGGAATCCAAGAGAGAGCAGAATAAGTGCCATTGTTCCCTCTTGGACCCCGCCCCCATATACAGCCTCACAACCCAGCAACTGGGCTGCCCCGCCCTAAGAACACCTAAGGCTCCGCCCCTCACTACATAACAGCCACAACTAGACAAAAAAATAAAAATGGCTCAAACCGGAGAACGAATCAAAGCCCCAGAGCCAATTCAACTGAGTGACCAAGAGACAGCCAACCTATCAGATGCACAGTTCAAAGTTCTGGTGATTAGGAAGCTCACAGAATTGGTTGATTTTGGTCGCAAATTAGAAGAACAAATGGAGGCTACAATAAGTGAAATGAAGGAAAATGCACAGGGAACCAAGAGTGATGGCAGGAAAACTGGGACTCAAATCAATGGAGTGGACCAGAAGGAAGAAAGAAACAAGCAAACAGAAAAGAATGAAGAAACAAGGATTCAAAAAAATGAGGAGAGGCTTAGGAACATCCAGGACATCTTTAAACATCCCAACATCCGAATTATAGGAGTACCAGAAGGGGAAGAGGAAGAGCAACAAGTGGAAAATTTATTTGAACAAATAATAAAGGAGAACTTCCCCAATCTGGCAAAGGAAATAGACTTCCAGGAAGTCCAGGAAGCTCAGAGAGTCCCAAAGAAGTTGGACCCAAGGAGGAACACACAAAGGCACATCGTAATTACATTAGCCAAGATTCAAATGAAGGAGAAAATTCTAGCAGCAGCAAGGGATAAGGGGACAGTCACTTACAAAGGAGTTCCCATCAGACTCTCAGCTGATTTCTCAAAAGAGACCTTCCAGGCAAGAAGGGGCTGGAAGGAGGTATTCCAAGTCATGAAAGGCAAGGACCTACATCCAATATTGCTCTATCCAGCAAAGCTGTCATTTAGAATGGAAGAGAAGATAAAGTGCTTCTCAGATAAGGTCAAGTTCAAGGAGTTCATCATCACCAAGCCTTTATTATATGAAATGTTAAAGGGATTTATCTAAGAAAAAGAAGATAAAAAATATGACAGTAAAAAGACAGCAAACTCACAGTTATTAACAACCACCCCTAAAACAAAAGTGGACTAAGCAAACCACTACAACAGGAGCAGAAACACAAAAATGGAGGTCACATGGAGGGTTAGTAATAGGGGAGTGGGAGAAGGAGAGAGGGGGGGAAGGTACAGAGACGAAGTAGCATAGATGGTGGGTAGAAAATAGGAGGAGGGCAAGAATAGTGTGGGAAAAGTAGAAACTAAAGAACTTATGACATGGACATGAACTAAAGAGGGGAATGTGGGTGGGAGGGTGTGTGCAGGGTGGAGGGGAATGATGGGGGAGAAATGGGACAACTGTAATAGCATAATCAATAAAATATATTCTAAAAAACATCTTTTATCCTCATTCTGTTATCTTCCCTCCATACTCAGGGTGCCTGCAACTATCTGCTCTCTAATGGTCCTCGTAGTTCTCCTGCTCAGATCTCTGTTCAAAGAGTCAGGGGCTCTCTGCATCTCTGCTTTTTAATTCTGGTTAAGTGTCTAGTCCGTAACTCATACCAATTTTTTTTTGCATGTAAATATTCAGTTTTTCTAATACTTTTGTTGAAGAGACTGTCCTTTTCGCACTGTGTTTTGTTTTTTTAATCCTCACCTGAGGATATGTTTATTGATTTGAGAGAGAGAGGAAGTGAGGAGAGAGAGAAACATCTCTCACACGCCCCAAATGGGGATCAAACCCATATCCTAGATATGTGCCCTGACCAGAGATCTAACTTGCAACCTTTTGGTGCACTGATGACGCTCCAACCAACAGAACCATCCAGCCAGGGCCCGTTGTGAATTCTTGACTCTCTTGTTCAAGATTAGTTGACTATATGAATATACATGGGTTTATACCGGGGCTCTCTATTCTGTTCCATTGCTCTATATGCTTGTTTTTATGACAGTACCATACTTTTTTGGTTACTGTAGCTTTGTAATGTATCTTAAAATCAGGAAGTGTGATGCTCCCAACTTTGCTCTTTTTTCTCAGAATTACTTTGGCTATTTGTGGTCTTTTATGGTTTCATATGATTGTTCCATAGGAACCAACAATGATGATTCCACAGGACTGTTATTTTCTGTACAATGCAGTGTTAATAATTCTATATTGCACACTTAAAAATTTGTTAAAGCCCTGGCTGGTGTAGCTCAGTGGATTGAGCACGGACCTGCAAACTAAAGGGTTGCAAGTTTGATTCCAAGTCAGGGCACATGCCTGGGTTGCAGGCCAGATCCCCAGTAGGGGACACATGAGAGGCAACCACACATAGATGTTTCTCTCCCTCTCTTTCTCCCTTCCCCTCTCTCTAAAAATAAATAAATAAAATCTTTTAAAAATTGTTAAGAGGGTAGACTTCATGTTAAATGCTCTTTAAACAATAAAACAACAATAAAAATATAAACAACAATAAAAATAAATTAAATAAAAGCCACATTAAAGCAGCATGTCCTAAATTAAACATACATCCTCTTTAAGCCTGGATTTTGTCCAATGGTCCCTGTCTCATTAAAGCCCTCATTCAGTTGCACAAACTGGAAGTCGAGGATCCATTCTTGATACTCTCTTATTTTCATGTCCCATTTTTCACAAATTCCTGCCAGTTTTAAACATCTCTCAAACTTGTTCACTTTTCCCCATCTCTACTATGTCCTCCCTGCTTCATGCTACTCTCATCACTTGCCTATATGAGAAATGTTCCATGCTGCTAGCTTCCTCTTTTGTTGCTTTCTTATGAACCATCCTTTCTATGGCAGCCAGAGTAATTACTCAGAAACAAAAATCTTATCTTCACTCATGGGTACAAAATCCTGAGCAGTGTGGCCCCTGACAGGTTCCTCAAATACTCTTTCACCACTCTCCTTTCTCTCTACAATCCAGTTTCACTAATTTCTAGATTTCTCAAAACTGTTCAGTTTATGCCTGCTCAAAGTCTTTGAACATTTTGTGCTTTGCGTGAGACTTCTGTGCAACCACACTACATCCCTGGCCCTACTTCCCTGGCCCCACTTCCACTCACAGTTACCACTCCCTTCCTTCAAACCTCAGCACATACGTCACTTTAGGAGAAAGCTGTCATTGACCCCCTCCAAAGTCCATTGGTCCCCCTACTTCAATGCTCACAGTCCCTCTTTTTAAAATAATAGGTAAGACAGATTGTAATTTTATGTTCCTGTGATTATTTGAAAATGGTCTCCCTCCACCTCCCCCTACTTAGCTGTAAGCTCCAACACTGTTTGTTTTGCAAATGAGTGCGATAAAACCACTGTTTTGTTCCAAGTAAATATTGAATAATAAGTGAGTGAATAAATGAATTGGTCATTCTGATCTCTATGAAAAATCTGCACAATATGAGGGTGAGAGCCTAGAACACAGAGAGAGAGAGAGAGAGAGAGAGAGAGAGAGAGAGAGAGAGAGAGAGAGAGCGCGAGCGCGAGCAGGAAGACCCTGCTGGCTTCTTCCACTCCTTTCCTCATGGCACATTTTATAATCATCCACACAGGTCTTTTAGCTCCATTGGGCTGAAGATCTGTTTGTTTTACCATGAAAAAAGATAATAATGCCATTTTTAATAATTTGCTTATGGATATTGTTGCCAGAGTTCCAGCAGGAAACAGGATTCATTTCAAATGAAGAGACTAGTTGGAAAACTTCTCATTGAAGTATGGGAAAATGAAGGGAACCAGCAAAAGATGATGAAGCTCCAGAGACTACAATTAAGGGAAACTATTACTATCCATAGTCCCAAAGGGAAAAGAGGAGGAATAGTGACACCAAGGCTCAGTGGGAACTGGGGCTGAAGACTAGGGACCTCCCAGTGGAAGTCATGGAGGAGGAGGAATGGAGAGGGAGCTCTATGTAAATATAGTGCCAAAGCAGAGAGGGTACAGGAGAAAAATACCCTGTGCTCCCTCCCTTCCCATGCTTGTCACCCATTGCTTGAACCCATTTTTAAGCTAGGTATCCTGGGATATCTGGTCTTATAGGAGCCAGTCACTTGTGCAAACAATGTGTGACAGACAAGAGCACAGAGTGGATCTGTGGTGCAGTGATCACAGGCATGTATTTTCTATGTATACCATAGGAACACAAGTGTCTCCACTAGGATGAAGGACTTTATTTTACTATAAGAAAGAGGTGTCAACAATGTCAAATGTCCTGAAAGCCTGGAGAAATGAGGTTGACAGTATTTGTGTTCTAATCAAATCTGGGTCACCCAGATAGGATAGTCACATAGAAGACTGTAATAAATTTTCAAATTCTTTTAAAATGAAGAAGACTTTGCCAAAAATAAAGGATTTATCTTAGCTATGGGAGAAAGAAGAATGAATTTGATCTCAGTGAGGAGCTAAAGGATAGGTAGCAAAGACAAATAGTCATGGAATGAATGTGAACATTGCTAGTACCCAGTGTAACATCTGTAAGCCTCAGTCTCTGTGGTCAGCAGAAGAACGGCTCCCCCCGCCTAAAGATGTCCACGCGCCAGTCCTTGGAACCTATAACCAGTTAGGTCGTATGGCAAATGGGGATTAAATTTGCAAATAAAATTAAGGTTGCTAATCAGCTAACCTCAAAATGGGAAGCTTATCCTGGATGATCAGTGTGGGCCCAATGCAATCACAAATTTCCCTAAAAGTGGAAGAGGTGGGCAGAAGAGGGGCTGAGTGATGCTGTGTGAGAAGAATTTCAAGGCTCTTACTGGCTTTGAAATGGAGGAAGAAATTGAGAGACAAGGAAGGTAAGCAGCCTCTGGAAGATAGATAAAGAAAGGAACCAGATTCTCTCTGAGCCTTTAGAAAGGAAAGCAGGCCTGTAGATCCTTTGATTTAGCCTAAGGAGATCCATGTTGGGCTTCCAACCCACAGTCCTGGAAGATTATGCTTTTCTGCTGTTTTCATCCACTTAGTGTGTGGCAATGTTTTTCTTCTTTACAGCACTGACAGAAAACTAACACATTCTTCTCATCTGAGAAATGGAAGAAATAATACTGCTACTGAGCAGAAATTTAAAATATGACTGAGCTCCAACTCCAAAACAAATATTGTAAGGGCAAGAATTGAGGCTAATGAAATGGTAGACTGCTTTGCAAAGACACTTGCTCATTTCTAGTGCAGAAGGTTTCTCTGAAAGCCTCACTGGATGAAATCCAGAGAAGACAGTTAGGCAGTTTTTTCCCCTTCTTATGGGAGGAAAAAAATCAGTGAGTCAGCCAAAACAATCCTATTTTTTATTTATTTATTTATTTATTTATTTATTGTTTACTTATTGCTAGTAACAAGAATAAAAACTGCATAGGTTTGTAAAATAAATGAATCACCACATATAAAGTAAATCTCTAATGTGTTCTTTTAGTAAGGGCAGAAATGAACAGATTTGGCAGGTAGCCAGAGTAACTCTCCCATGGGCTCTGTCCTTCTCTGGTCCCCTTGCCTGTGGCTGGTCACTGTCTACATGCAGCCTGTGGAGGAGGAGAGCTTGGGGAAGCACATGGGGAGGTTTTGGGGCAGGGTCTGGGAGATGTGCACAGCCCTTCCCATGGGTTAACTCAGTCCTTAGATACAAGGACCCTGAGAAATGTACTCCAGCTGTATGTGAGTGCACAAAGAAGACAGACCAAAATTTGTGGAAGAGCCAGAGGTCTGCACCTCATGCATATGTTAAAAAAAGCTAAAAATCTGGGACCTTCTATAAAAATCATCTGATTAATTCAACTTTGAGATTTCACCAATGATTAGTTTAGGTTTCAGTGGTAAAGCCACTGTTTGATGATTGATGACCAATGGAACCTGGTTACTTTCCAGTTTTCCTCTAAGGCTTATCTCAGAGTTGTCTGAGGGTTAGGAGTGGCTACGTACCTGCCACTTGTCATAACGCTTGGCACATAGTAAGCATCCATTAAAGTTAGATCTAATATCTTATTAAAGTTATTGTGACAATTAAAATTGTCATTGTTTAGTTTGGGATAGAAAAAGGAACAAGAGTTGGTGCATTCAGAGCAAAAGTAACATTTTAAAAAACAACTAATAAGGATAAAAAGAAATTGCCACAAGCTAGTCACCCCAAGATGTTCTTTTGTGGTGTGTAGGTCATTTTTAGCTACAGGCCACTTTAGCTGCAGGCTCAGGAGAAACTTCTGCCCCTCTCTTGACCACCTGGAAAAACTTGGGGCCTTGTCCACACAGGAGATTATCACAGAAAACCTCTTTTGAGGTGTCTGAAGGGTAGGACAAACTTCTATTTACTAAGTATCTGCACTTCTTATCATGAAATTACCCTGCGAAGCCCCCAAAGTGCTTTACTTCATACCTAGCTTGGGAAGACTTGTATACCTCAACCCCCCTTTCTTATGCATGTGGGGTCTCTAACTTGCACATGTATGCAAGGTTCCCATATATATGTTAGTTAAATTTATCAAATTTATACATATGTTAGTTAAAAGAATTAAATTTAATTATTTTCACTTGCTATGTGTCTCATGTCTATTTGATTATTAGATCAGCCTTAAGAACCATGAGAGTAGACTTCCAGCCAAGATGGAGGCATAGGTGGACATACTGTGCCTCTTCGCACAACCAAAATTAAGGACAACAAAGATTTAGAAACAAGAAAACAACCAAAACTGATAGAAAATTGAACTGTGTGGAAGTCCAACAACCATTCATTGAGACCAGTAAGAGGGGCAGAGTCGCTGAAGGAAAAAGTGGAGGTTGGCGGACTGGGGCACACAGGCAGTAGCTAGCGGACCCCAGGTGTGGGGTGACAATGGCAGACCCAGTGAGGCCACACGAGGTGGCTGGCTGACCAGGTGGACCCACATTTGCGTGCAGATAATCCAGGCAAAAATAGGGAGCAAGAAAGACCTCATGGTCCAGGGCCCCAGCGCCAGGAAATAAAACCTAAAAACAGCGATTGAAAATACTTGTGGGGGTTGAAGTGCCAGGAGAGACTCCCAGCCTCACAGGAGAGTTCGTTGGAGAGACCCACAGGGTCCTACAATGTACACAAGCCCACCCACACAAGAATCAGAACCAGAAGGGCCCAATTTGCTTGTGGAAAGCGGTGGAAGGGACTTGAATCTGAGAGAGAGCAGAGCAAGCACCATTGTTCCCTCTCAGACCCCTCCCCCACATACAGCCTCACAACCCAGCAACTGGGCTGCCCTGCCCTGGGGAACACCTAAGGCTCTGCCCCTTATTACATAACAGCCATGACCAAACCAAAAACAAAAACAAAAAACAAAACCAATAATGGCTCAAACGGGAGAACAGGTCAAAGCCCTAAAGCCAATTCATCTAAGCAACCAAGAATAGCCATCCCATCAGATGCACAGTTCAAAGCACTGGTGATCAGGATGCTCACAGAATTGGTTGATTTTGGTTGCAAATTAGATGAACAAATGAAGATTACAATAAGTGAAATGAAGAAAAATGCGCAGGGAACCAATAGAGATAGGAGGAAAACTGGGACTCAAATCAATGGAGTGGACCAGAAGGGAGAAACAAACAAACAGAAAAGAATGAAGAAACAAGGATTCAAAAAAATGAGGAGAGGCTTAGGAACATCCAGGACATCTTTAAACATTCCAACATTCAAATTATAGGGGTACCAGAGGGGAAGAGGAAGAGCAACAAGTGGAAAACTTACTTGAACAAATAATAAAGGAGAACTTCCCCAATGTGGCAAAGGAAATAGTCTTCCAGGAAATCCAGGAAGCTCAGAGAGTCACAAAGAAGTTGGACCCAAGAAGGAACACACCAAGGCACATTATAATTACATTAGCCACGATTCAAATGAAGGAGAGAATTCTAGAAGCAGCAAGGGATAAAGGCAGAGTCACCTACAAAGGAGTTCCCATCAGACTCTCAGCTGATTTCTCAGAAGAAACCTTACAGGCAGGAAGGGGATGGAAAGAAGTATTCCAAGTCATGAAAGGCAAGGATTTACATCCAAGATTGCTCTATCCAGCAAAGCTGTCATTCAGAATGAAAGGGCAGATAAAGTGCTTCTCAGATAAGGTCAAGTTAAAGGAGTTCATCATCACCCAGTTGATGATGGGTGATGATGAACTCCTTATTATATGAAATGTTAAAGGGATTTATCTAAGAAAAAGAAGATAAAAAATATGACAGTAAAAAGACAGCAAACTCACAGATATTAACAACCACACCTAAAACAAAAGTAAACTAAGCAAACACTAGAACAGGAATAGAACCACAGAAATGGAGATCACATGGAGGGTTAGCAACAGGGGAGTGGGAGAAGGAGAGAGGGGGAATAGGTACAGAGAAGAAGTAGCATAGATGGTGGGTAGAAAATAGACAGGGGGAGGGTAAGGATAGTGTGGGAAATGTAGAAACTAAAGAACTTATGACACATGGACATGAACTAAAGGGGGGAATGTGGGTGGGAGGGGGTGTGAAGGGTGGAGGGGAATGATGGGGGAGAAATGGGACAACTATAATAGCATAATCAATAAAATATATTAAAGAAAAAAAAAGAACCTTGAGAGTAGAAGAAAATTTGTTCTTCTCCCACAGTGACAGGCCAGGAATGACAGGCAAACCAACCTGAATCAGAATGTTGTCCCTCTCAAGATTTTCTAAGAGGGTCTTATGGAAAAAGTCCCCTTTCCTGTCTGGTCATGGAATTTTAAAGATGCAACCGTGTCCCTTGTCCAGGGAGAAAGGCTGAAAGACAAGGCCAACATCTAGAAAAGAGCAGAGAGAGAGAGATGCTATAGGAGAGTCTGTTTTCGACTCTGAAGGTACACTTTCGGTTTTAGTTATTTCCACTTGGGGAGATATTTTAGTATTTCTTCCTAATAAATCTACCTTTGCAATTTAATGAGCTCAAGTTGAGTTTCGTTACTTGCAACTACAGAGCTAAACTAACACAATATAGATGTAAATTTTTGAGGCCCATCAGTGTTCAGATAGCGCCTGACTCCCCATGCTGACATGTGGAGACACCACACACAAAAGTCTCACTTTGGCCATTTGTTTCAATTGAAACTTTATGAGAATTCCTAATAAGCAGCAAAACTGATTTCCTCGTCCCCACTTCCCATTAGATATTTGAAAGCATGAATCAATTACTCAAATGGCAAAGGACACAAAAGCAGAAGAGAAAAACGGGAAAAAATGGGTATGTCTCAATTTGAAAAATCCATTCAGGTAATAGAGATCACCAATAATGGATCTAATGGATGGAGAGAAAAAAAAATAAAAGCAGAAGCTGGGGCTGACATTTTGGTCACAATGAGGTTAGGGGAAGAAAAAGTTTTTCTCAACCTTCTTCGGGTCCCTGGTTGGGTCTGAAAATTAAACTGACCGATTAACGGAAGAAAAGAATGAAAATTTATGTAAGATTTCTATGACACAGGAGCTTTCATAGGAAATGAGGACCTAAGAAACAACCTGATTTTTTTAATGCCAGCTTTGACGAAGAGTGAACAGTCATGGAGGAATACTGCCACCAGACAGGGCCTGGCCCTGAACGGGTTGCGTGTGGGTGCTTCACTTCACATGGGAAAAATTTCACAGGACGAGTCCAGGTGACTATGAGGGTATATTCATTGAAGCTGGGGACAGTGAAATAGGAAAGGGCCTAGGGTAGAAAAAGCAACAGGAGAGAGCCTAGGCTGGGTTGCCTTAGTTCACTGGGAAGTCAGAGAAAAGGGACCCTTACTGACAGGTTCTGGGATAAGGCTGGGATGAGCTGCCGTTGCCCATTGCTCCCTTGATTGCAAGTCTCATGGGGACTCTTGGATTTAGGAGAGGAGTGCCTGCTGGGGAAGAAGAGAGGGATGAAGAGAAGGAAGTGATGGCTCCAGTGGGGATTCTTCCCAGAGGGAGAGAGCTGGCTGGGTCCCTTGTCTTAATGCTTTTATCTCTCTCTCCTTTGCCCAGCAGGAATTTTGAGGGTGGTCTTAGGGCAAGGTTTCAGCAGAATATTCATCAGTTTTCAGGTGTGCCCTTTCAGAGTCATGGTGTCCTCTGATTGGTCAGTGCCAGGGCTGGAGGTCTGTAGTCTGTCACCCAGCTGGTTTTGGTGTCACCCAGCTGGTTTTGCTGCTTTTCCGGACCTAGAGCTAAAAAGGCCTCAGTATTATCTCTAGGGAGGTGACCTTTTATATCTGGCTGTAAATTGCTTGGCCAGTTTGTTCAGCTCCTGTCTCATTTTCTCTGTTTCACTCCTCCTGGTTTACTGGCCTGTCTCAACTTGATAAGTTGAAGAATATGAGGTAAATGAAGTAAACTGGGGACATCTAGCAAGTTCTGTTTGTTGGAGATTCTTATTAGGGAACTTTTGTCTTCAGAGATTAGGATGCTTATTTCCTTCAGAGTTAAGGGAGACTCCTCCCTCCTGAGGGGTTTATGGCTTGTTTTAGGGAGGATAGTGGGGAAGGTCACCCTGACTTTCCCATTTCTGCTGTTTTCTCAAACTCCTTCATCTTAAAATCTTCAACATTGCAAGGTGTCATGTTTTGTGGTAGTGTGTCCTGAACCCCATCTCAGAAACTGAAACATGCAATTAAAATAATGATGAAGAACATTCCAGAACATTCTAAAATGATCATTTTGATCATCTCTATACATAAAAATGGTACCTCATTGTTAAGTGTTACATAAAGACCAGCAACATGATAATCTGGTGCCAGCATAAGGCTTTCTGAAACTGACTTCAGCATAAACCTTCTCCTGCCATCACTGTTTATAAATATGTCATGAGCAGGGCGGTTGCTGCCTTGTGCTGGTTGTCTGTTTGAAATGTAGACTGGCACACCTGAAGACAGAACTGTGTAGGGGTGTGTCACAGTAGGCACATGTGCTCAGAGCCAGATTAAATGCCAGGTCAGGCAATACACATCAAACAAGGTGCATCTAGTCACCTAATTTTTGGTTGGTAATAGTTGGTTGTCTGCATTGTATGCTGTTGAATGTATCAGAAATATAGTCCAGTGTTTATTTTAGGTTTTGGCTGCTTCGAGGGAGGGGGGGTGATCGCTATTTATAGCAAGTTATTAAATTCTGAAATAAACAGCCTTTGTGTTTTAAATTCTGAATTATAATGACTCTGGCTAAAAAAGATGAACAAACAAAAGAGAAGCAGACTTGTAGATACGGAGATCAATCAAACTGATGGTTGCTGGGTGGGGGAAGGAGGGGGTTCTCGGTGAAAAAGGTGATGGGGTTGATATGCACAGATTGGCAGTTACAAAACTGTCAAAGGGATGTAAGTACAGCACAGGGAATACAGTCAATAATATTATAATAACTATGTACAGTGCCAGGTGGGTACTTGAAATACCAGGGGGATCACTTGTAAAGTGTATGGTTGTGTAATCACTATGCTGCACACCTGAAACTAATACAAAGTAATATTGAATGTAAACTGTAATGGAAAAATAAGAAAATAAATGATTGAAAGAGAACTTTAAGATTTTTTGTTATTGTTAGTGAGACCAGTGGAAAACAATAGTAAATAGTATTACACATTTTTGTCTTCTAAATTTTGGACACTTCTATTTACCTTTGAGAAAGACCACCCATTTATTTTTTCGGGAAAAAAAAAACCCAAAACACCAAATGGTCTTTTTGGTGGTGAATTTGTAGAATAAGACCTTCACGTTATCCTGAAGAAACACAGGGAAATTACTTGCATGCAGATGCTTCAGATCTAAGAAGTCATTTGCTCTGTTTAGAAATGAAAATTGAGTAACTTTTAGCAGAATCTTGCCTCCGTGGATTTGGTTGTCTCTGGGAGAAATGTTAATTTTTTAAAAACTTTCCAGTGCTACGGATTGTTGCTCATTCCCTGAGAGCTGTGGGTGTTCTCCTTCAAGCAAGTGTTTACAGGAAATCTGTGACAGAGATCGTGGGAGAGCTGGAAACCCCCCTGGGCATCCAGCTCCCTCTGGAGGACACCCTGACAGAGGAACTTGATATTCTGTTTGTGGCTTATCTACTGAGGAATAACTTGATTGCAGGGACAGTGGACTACTTTGTTCTGCTGAGTCATAGCACCACACCCTTGTGGATGGTTTCCTTAGTGACTCCTTAATGAATGTTCCCACTGTCCTCCACAGAGAGAAAGGTTAGTCTGGGGACAGGAATGAGGTAAGCCTCACTGTGAAGTGGTGTCTGAGAGAAGCATTTCTCTCTGGGGCCTGTGGACAGTTTTGCCCAGATTTCTGAGCTGTGGAAGGAAGTCAGGTTGGCGAAGAGTTCAGGACAAAAGCTTTGTAAACCAAATTTAATTTGGGGCTGTAATAAAGAATAATCATTTATTTCAGACAGACACAGATTAGGGTAGCAATGTAAATCATGTTCCAATGAAGCAAAGGGGAGGGCCCCTTTTGTAGTAGAAGTTCCTGCCCACATTCTCCATTAGGTCCATTTATATAAATGAGGTATCCAAATTCCATGGTTCTGATTGGACGATGCATGTCTCAATCCTTTGGTGAAGAGGTAAACCTAGGGCTTCCCTGCAGTGGTTAACTCAGAAGACATAAACAAATAGGCCATCGTGCAGGAAGCTAGAGTTTAGTCTGAGGTATGTGAGAAACCTGTTAGCTAATGACCTCTAGGATCTTATTACTTATAATATTCAGGCCCTCGACTGACCATGGAGAAGCTATTTCAGTGGATAAATTTTATTTTATTTTTGTATTCTTGTGCATTTCGTTACAGTTGTCCCAATTTTCCCCCCTTTGCCCTCCTCTGCTCAGCGCTCCCCCATCAGTCCCCACACTGTTGTCCATGTCCATGGGTCATTCATACATGTTCCTTGACTACTCCCCTCCATTTCTTTCCACCATTATCCCTCTCCCCTCCCCTCTGGCAGCTGTCATATCTGTTCCTTATTTCCAGGTCTCTGGTTCTGTTTTGCTTGTTAGTTTATTTTGTTTATCAGATACAATCCTGTAATAAGTGAGATCATACGGGATTTGCCTTTGACCCACTGGCACATTTCCCTTAGCGGTATAGTCTCCATCCATGTTGTCACAAAGGGTAGGAATTCCTTCTTCTTTCTCTCTGCTGCATAATATTCCATTGCATAAATGCACCACAGTTTTTTTCATATACTCATCTACTGGTGGGTACTTAGGTTGCTTCCACCACTTGGCTATTGTAAATTGTGCTGCTATGAACATTACGGTGCATAGGTTCTTTTGGATTGGTGTTTCAGGGTTCTTAGGGTATAATCCCAGCAGTGGACTTGCTGGGTCAAAAGGCAGTTCCATTTTCAGCTCTTTGAAGAAAGTCTATACTGTATTGCGCAGTGAATGCACCAGTCTGCATTCCCACCAAGAGTGCACTAGGGTTCCCTTTTCTCCGCAGCCCCTTAACACTGTTGTTTATTGATTTATTGATGCCATTCTGACCAGTGTGAAGTGGCACTGCATTGTGGTTTTATTTGCATCTCTCTAATGGCTAGTGCCGCTGAGCATCCCTTCATATGTCTATGGCTCTCTATAGATCCACCTTGGAGAAGTGTCTGCTCAGGTCCTTTGCCCATTTTATTTTTTTAATTTTAATTGTTGTTCTTGTACAGTTTTCTGTCTTTTACTCCCATCCCAGCCCACCGCCCCAGCCCTCCCCACCTCTGTCCCATTTCCACCACCCCCCTAGTTTTTGTCCATGTGTCCTTTATACTTGTTTCTCTAAATCCTTCCCCTTTTCCCCTGAAATTCCCTCCCCTCTCCCTTCTGGAGACTGTCAGCCCATTCTCAATTTCAGTGTCTTTGGTTATATTATGCTTATTTATTTGTTTTGTTGATTAGGGTCCTGTTAAAGGTGAGATCATATGCTATTTGTCTTTCACCGCTTGGATTATTTCACTTAGCATAATGCTTTCCAGTTCCGTCCATGCTGTTGCGAAGGGTAGGAGCTCCTTCTTTCTTTCTGCTGCATAGAATTCCATTGTGTAAATGTACCGCAGTTTTTTGATCCATTCATTTACTGATGGGCACCTAGGTTGCTTCCAACACTTGGCTATTGTAAATTGTGCTGCTATGAACATTGGGGTTACATAGGTTCTTTTGGATTGGTGTTTCAGGATTCTTAGGATATAATCCAAGCAGTGGAATTACTGGGTCTAAAGGTAGATCCATTTTTAGTTTTCTTAGAAAAATCCATACTGTTTTCCATAGTGGTTGTCCCAGTCTGCAATCCCACCAACAGTGCACTAGGGTACCCTTTTCTCCACAACCTCTCCAACACGTGTTGTTTGTTGCTTTGTTTATGATGGCCATTCTGACTGGTGTGAAGTGCTATCTCATTGTGGTTTTAATTTGCATCTCTCTGATAGCTAGCGATATTGAGCATCTTTTCATGAGTCTCTGGATCCTCTGTATGTTGTCCTTGGAGAAGTGTCTATTCAAGTCCTTTAGTCCTTTGCCCATTTTTCAATTATGTTGCTTGTCTTCTTAGAGTAGAGTCATGTAAGTTCCTTATATATTTTGGAGATTAAATCCTTGTCTGAGGTACCATTGGCAAATATGTTTCCCATACAGTCAGTTCTCTTTTTATTTTCATACTGTTTTCGTTAGCAGTGCAGAAGCTTTTTATTTTGATGAGATCCCATTTGTTTATTCTTTCCTTTATGTCCCTTGCTCTAGGGGACATATCAGTAAAAATGTTGCTGCATGAAATATCTGAGATTTTCCTGCCTATGTTCTCCTCTAGGACTTTAATGGTGTCACAGCTTATATTTAAATCTTTTATCCATCTTGAATTTATTTTTGTGGATGGTGTAAGTTGGTGCTCGAGTTTCATTTTTTTTGCATGTAGCTGTCCAGTTCTCCCAACACCACTTGTTGAAGAGGCTACTTTTACTCCATTTTATGCTGCTGCCCCCTTTGTTGAATATTAATTGACCATAGAGACTTGGGTTTATTTCTGGGCTCTCTGTTCTATTCCACAGGTCCATGTGCCTGTTTTTATGTCAGTACCAGAATGTTTTGATTACAGTAGCCTTATAATACAGTTTGGTATCAGGTATTGTGATCCCTCCTACTTTGCTCTTCTTTCTCAAAATTGCTGCAGCTATTTGGGGTCATTTATGATTCCATATAAATTTTTGAAGTGTTTGTTCTATGTCTGTGAAATATGCCATTGGTACTTTAATAGGTATGGCATTGAATTTGTAAATTGCTTTGGGCAGTATGGACATTTTGATGATATTAATTCTTCCGATCCATGAACATGGTATATGCTTCCATTTGTTTGTGTCTTGCTTGATTTCTTTCTTCAGTGTTGTGTAGTTTTCTGCATACAGGTCTTTTACCTCCTTGGTTAGGTTTATTCCTAGGTATTTTATGTTTCTTTTTGCCATATTGAATGGGATTTTTTTCTTGATTTGTGCTTCTGTTGTTTCATTGTTGGTATACAAAAATGCCTTTGATTTCTGGATATTGACTTTGTATCTGGCTGTTTGGCCAAATTCATTTATTAGGTCAAGCAGCTTTTTGGTTGAGTCTCTAGGATTTTCTATGTACATAATCATATCATCTGCAAACAATGATAGTTTTGTTTCCTCCTTTCCGATTTGGATGCCTCTTATTTCCTTTTCTTGTTTAATTGCTGTAGCTAATACTTCCAATACTATATTGAATAGAAGTGGTGAAAGTAGACAACCTTCTCTTGTTCCTGATCTTAGTGAAAGATTTTACTTTTGGCCATTGAGTATGATGTTGGTTGTAGGTCTCTCATATGTGGCTTTTATTATGTTGAGGAATGCTCCCTCTATTCCCCCTTTGCTGAGTGTTTTTATCATAAATGGGTGCTGTACCTTATCAAATACTTTTTCCACATCCACTGATATGATTGAGTGATTTTTGTCTTTGCTTTTGTTTATGTGATGCATTACATTTACTGATTTGTGATTATTGAACCATCCTTGCATCCCTGGGATGAATCCCACTTGGTCATGGTGTATGATCTTTTTAAAAAATTGTTGGATGCGGTTTGCCAATATTTTGTTGAGGATTTTAACATCTATGTTCATCAGTGATATTAGCCTGAAGTTTTCTTTCTTTGTTGTGTCTTTATCTGGTTTTGGGATTAGGATGATGCTGGCTTCATAAAAAGAGTTTGAGAGAATTCCATCATTTTGGATTTTTTGGAATAGTCTGTGAAGGATAGAGATCAGCTCTTCCTTAAATGCTTTATAGAATTCTCCTGTGAAACCATCTGGTCCAGGGCTTTTGTGTGTTGGGAGTGTTTTGATTACTGCTTCAATTTCATCTGCTGTAATTGGTCTGTTCAGGCTTTGTGCTTCTTCTTCATTGAGTTTTAGAAGATTATATTTTTCTAGAAACTTGTCCATTTCACCTGGGTTTTCAAATTTCTTGGCATACAATTTTTCATAGAAATTTCTTACAATCCTTTTTATTTCTGTGGTGTCAGTTGTAATCTCTCCTCTTTCATCTCTGATTGTATTTATTTGGGTCCTCTCTCTTTTTTCTTGATGAGCCTGCTTAAAGGCTTGTCAATTTTGTTTATCTTTTCAAAGAACCAGCTCCTAGATTCATTGATCCTTAGAATTGTGCTTTTAGTGTCTATGTCCTATAATTCTGCTCTGATCTTGGTTATTTCCTTCCTTCTACTTGCTCTGGGCTGTCTTGGTTGTTGTTCCTCGAGTTCTTGTAACATAGGGTTAGGTTGTTTGTATGAAATGTTTCTAGCTTTTTTAAGTAGGCCTGTATTGCTACGAACTTTCCTCTGAGGACTGCATTCACTGTGTCCCATAAGTTTTGGGTTGTTGTGAGTTCATTTTCATTGTTTCCAGAAACTTTTTGATTTCCTCCCTAATTTCATTCTTGACCCATTCATTGTTTAATAGCATGCTCTTCAATCTCCATGATTTTGAGGGTTTGGGGTTTTCCCCCTTGGGGTTGTTTCCAGTTTCAGTCCCTTCTGGTTGGAGAAAATGCTTGGTATGATTTCAATTTTCTTGAATTTGTTGAGGCTTGTATGGTATCCTATCATGAATACAATTCCTATCTTTGAAAATGTTCCATGTGCATTTGAAAAGAATGTGTATTTAGTTTCTTTGAATGAAGGGCCCTCTATATATCAGTTAAGTCCATTTCATCTAGAGTGTTGTTCAATGCCACAATATCTTTGTGGATATTTTGTTTGGAACATCTGTCCATTTTTGACAGTGGGGTGTTAAAATCCCCTACTATAATTGTGTTGCTGTCGATATCTTTCTTGAAGTCCTCTAAGATTTTCTTTACGTATTTAGGTGCTCATATGTTGGGTGCATATATATTTACAATGTTTATGTCTTCTTGGTGGATTGTTCCCTTGAGTATTATGAAGTGACCTTTTGGGTCTCTCTTTATGGCCCTTCTTTTGAAGTCTATTTTGTCTGATATAAGTATTGGTACCCTGGCTTTTTTTTCCTGTCCATTTACATGGAAAATTTGTTTCCAGCCCTTCACTTTGAGTCTGTGTAGGTCTTTTGTCCTGAGGTGGGTCTCTTGTAGGCAGCATATGTGTGGGTCATGCTTTCTTTTCCATTCAACGATTCTATGTCTTTTCATTGGAGCATTTAATCCATTTACATTTAAGGTTATAATTGATAGGTAATGATTCATTGCCATTTTTGTACCTATGTTTCTCTCTCTCTCTCTCTCTTTCCTTAAAACAGTCCCTTTAGTATCTCTTGCAGAACTGGTTTGGTAGAGGTGTATTCTTTTAGACTTCTCTTGTCTGGGAAGCTCCTTATTTGGCCTTCTATCTTGATTGAAAGCCTTGCTGAGTAAAGTAGTCTTGGTTGCAGGCCTTTGGTTCTCATTACTTGGAATATTTCTTGCCATTGTCTTCTGGCTTGGAATGTTTCTATTGTGAAGTCAGCTGCTAACCTTATCGGGGATCCCTTGTATGTTACTTCCTTTTTCTCCCTTGCTGCCTTTACGATTCTCTCTTTGTCTTGGAATTTTGCCATTTTAATGATGATGTGTCTTGAAGTGGGCCTCTTTGGGTTCCTCTTGATTGGGATTCTCTGTGTTTCCTGGATTTGTGTGACTTTTTCTCTCATCAAATTAGGGAAGTTTTCCATCATGACTTTTTCAAATAGGTTTTCTCTCCCTTGCTCTTCTTTTTCTCCTTCTGGTATCCCTATTATATGGATATTATTACATTTCATATTGTCTTGCATTTCTCTTAATCACTCTTCATTCTTTCTGAGCCTCTTTTCATTTTCTTGCTCTTTCTAGGTTTTTTCCTACTTTATCCTCCAGCTCGCTGATCCAATCTTCTGCAACATCGATTCTGCTTTTCATTCCTTCTACTGTGTTCTTCAGTTCAGAAATTGTACTTTTCATTTCCTCTTGGCCCTTGTTGATAGTTTCTATTTCCTTTTTCATGTTGATATAGTTTGCGGGGAGTTCATTGTAGCTTCCCTGTAGTTTCTGGTAGCTCATTGAGAGGTCATGGAGCTTCCTGACAACCATTGCTTTGAACTCAATATCTGATAGTTGAGTTGCCTGCATTTCATTTAGCATTCTTTCTGGGGCTTCCTCCTTTTCTTTCATTTGGGGATTGTTTCTTTGTCTTCCCATTGTTTGTGAGACTCTTCTTGTCAGCCTCAGCTTCTTAAATTGATCTGTTCTGGCTCCCTGGGTTTATGTTGTGAACTTCTGTGGTAGAATACCTGTGAGATTCAGTGGTGCAGTCTCCTTTGAGTATCCTGGTTTTCACAGCTTCCACTGTTTCAGCTGTTGGGATGCCCCTTCTTCGGGACCAACTCTGGTTTTTTCACAGTTCCAGGTTTTGGGTTTTTTTTTTTATCTCACTCAAGGGTATTTAAAAAGAGAAAAGAGGGGAAAAATGAAAAAAGAAAAAAAAGAGGAAGGAAGAAGAGATAAAATTGGAAAGAAAGGAATAAGGAATAAAACAAGAAAGAAGAGAAGCAAAAGGAGTTGAGGGGTAAAAAAGGTAAAATAATAACAAAAATTATTAAAAAAAAACAAACAAAAAAACAAACCTCTTGCTGTTTTCAAATTTGCTAAGCCGGTTTTTCTGCTCTTGCTGGCTGCAAAGGCCAAGGGGTGATGGTATTGCTTTTCTCCCTGTTCAGCCCTCAGTCAGCTTTGGGCTATGCCCCCCAGAGCTAGCCCAGCACCTCTCCTCACAGGGCCTCTGGGAGTGGGCTCTGGGCCTGCTGCCCAGCACGTGCTTTCCCTGAGTTTATGGGAGTGAGCTTGTGTCTCCCACGGATCACTCCCACTCCCTGGGTTCCCGGCCTGGGCCTCCCCAAGCTCCTTCCTCTTGTGTGGGCTCCGGTGTGTAGTCTATGCAGGGCTATGCGTGGGTGCTCACAGCCCCAGCATGTTTGCCACTCAGACCTTAACTTCTCTCTCTGAGACTTAAAGTAACTAGATCTCTCCCCATGCTGCTCAACCCTTCTTGGGCCAGAGAGCGAGTGGTTGACCTGGCTCCCTCCCTAGAGTCCTGTGGCAGACCCGGCAAGCGCTAGGCCTGGGGCTTTAGCCGCCCTGGTCTCCGTGCTGATCCCTGGGCTCTTACTTTCCTGAAGCACTCTCCTTACCATTTGGTTTTTCAGTGTCCACTACAGATTTTGATCTCCTATTTTTATCTATGCTGTGATACTGTTGACTATCTGCTCTGTTCCTCTGTAAATCGGCTAGGTTTTTCTCCCATGTGTAGGGGGAAGTGGAATATGCATTCTCCTACCATGCTGCCATCTTCCTTCTCCAGGCGGCCACAGGCCAGCCAGGCCCTAGGGCAGCACATGGGTTCTCAGGGCCATGGGACAGGGGTCACCTGCAGGGCCTGGCAGCTGAGGGATGGGGGAGCCAGGCCACATGCTCTTGTTCTGCCTGTGGGGCTGCCCGGCCCCACTCCGCCAGTCTGCCCGCCCACCTGCACTGAGGGCCAGATCCCTTTGCCCAGTTTTTAATTGGATTTTTTAGTCTTCCTGGTGTTGAGGCATATGAATTCTTTATATAGTTTGGTGATGAAACCCTTGTACAATGATGGAATATTGATGCATCATATTGGAGACGTATGTTCTCCCATACGGTTGGTTCCCTTTTTATATTGTTGATGATTTCTTTGGCCATGCAAAAGCTTTTAAATTTGATGTAGTTTCATTTGTCTATTCTTTCCTTTATTTTCCTAGCCCTAAGAGCTATATCGCAAAAAGATTACTATGTGGGATAGCTAAAATTTTACTGCCTATGTTTTCCACTAGTCTTTTGTGGTGTCACAAATTATATTTAAGTCTTTTCTCCATCTTGAGTTTATTCTAGTGTATGGTGTAAGATGGTGGTCTAGTGGATAAATTCTTTCTCAGGGTTCACATCAAATGAATCTTTCTCCTTGGGGTCTACACCTTGGAGTCACAAGAATCTTGATCTGCTGCTTGGGAACAAGTTGTGGAAGATGCTGCTGAAAGTATAATCTGTGCATCAAGCTGGCGCACAAACCATGTGTTACCAGTTATCACTGAGAAAGTACAGAAATGTACCTTAGAAACCTTTACAGCAGATATATAGAGTAACTTTATATCTTTTCAATATAATAAAAGATAAATTGGGGTTGTATTTTTATAACTTTTTCCATTTCATGCTTTGAGTTATTTTTATTTTATAAAAGTGTGGTCAATGAAAGATTGGAAGTAAGAATACAATGATCCTTTACCACAGACAGCTTGAGACGTAAGGGCCTGCTTCTGGGAGGGAGAGTGGGCTGGATCCTCTGTCCTAAGGGCTTTTAAGGGTGGACATTTTAGGGGACATCCTAATAGAATATCCATTAGCTTCCCAGGTATGTCCTTTCAGGGCTGCGACCTCTACTGATGGGTCGGCTCCAGAGCAGGGGTCCTCAGTCACTGCAGTCGGTCCTGACATCAGGTCAGCAGTGGTGTTGTTTGTCTGGTTTTGCTGCTTTTCTGGGTCCGGAGCTGAAACACAACTGAGGCCCAGATGTATTTGATGTGGGTCAGAACCTCATTGTCCTGGAGGCTTAATGCTTAAGGGCAATTCTCAGGTCCCCTTATTCGTTCCCCATCTAAGGGGGTATAACCCATCTGACCAGCAGCAGGCCAGCAGAGGAAAGGTCAGGGGACAGTCTGAACAGCCTGACCAGCGATATCCTAGGGGCAGAAAGATTACCCTGGGGGGGAGGTCCTCGTTTTCCCAGTTTTTCCCGTTGCTAGGCACCTGGGACTTTCTGCCTGGGGACCTTCTGTGCCGGGCCCATCATTCTCGCTCTGCTCCTGTCTGTCTGACTGCCCCCTGCAACCCTAACACTAAAACACACGTGTAACCATTACATATCCTGGAATTTGATCAGCAGTCAGGCTTATTCTCCTTAAAAATTATTTTAAGGTCCTCATAATTATATATGCCTCCAGTATTTTTCCTAATTTCAGTACTCAAAATATAGTCACTAAAACCATTGTTAGTGTTGACATTCTCATATCAACAAGAGGCAAAATATGAAATATAGGCATCAGAGTTTATTTTGGTATGATGATAAATGTGTCTAAATTCAAAACCAAACTTGTTAGAAGAGTATAAAGAAGTATAGAAGAGTATACATTTAAGAAGATTAAGTCTTTATCAGCACTGTTACTATACTTTCCACATATTCAATGCTCTTAATTACAAACACACCGTAATTATAAAAGTTCTTGCATACCATTGGCTTGCAAGAACTTTGTTATTTATTATATAAAGTGAGAATATGCCCTTGAAGATAGTAAATCTATGTTTTTACATATATCCCTTAATTACTTTTCTTAACTGAAACATTCAGAATTATCGAGGTGTAAATAGAGATGTTGTAGGAAGTGACTCGAAAACATTTTACTTTTCCTGCTTTATGTGCATCACAACACACCTGTGAGGTAGGAAATATGCTACAATTCTCTGCATTCACAATACTGTCAAATAAGTACAGGTAATAATGAGTTAATGGCAGAAACTGCATGAAATCTCTCATCTCTTCATTCTTGTTGTTTGTCCTTCTCCTGCTGAGGCAGCCTGTCTGAAATTTTGGAAGGTAGGCTTCAATTGCTATTTGCATTCTCCCTCTTCTAACTTAGACTTGCATCCCTTCAAAACACAGTCTCCTCTCTTTTTAACTAAAAACAAATGAGTCTCTCATTCTTGTTAATGAGTTATGGTCTCTGGCTTTAATGTTAAAAAGTGATCTTTCTGGAGAAAAATTCTAACAGCAGTACAAAGGATCTATTAGTAGTGGTTGGGGGTATGATCTCCCTTCCGTGACTGTCACGGTCATGTTGCTTGATGTTGTAGAATTGGCGTTATTTTCCTGATAAAATGCATGCTACAGATGGTTGGCAGCCAAATCTTGTTGAAAAAAGGCCATTGTGAGATGGACTGAGTCCTGAAAAGCCCTTAGCCCGTGTGGTGAAGTGTTTATATTATTTTATTGAGAAAAAAAGATTGTAATTTGGGCCCTGAAAGACTTGAATAAATTAGAAGTGGAAGTGTCCTTCATCTGTGCATTACATTTCACAGGGAGATGTTCCTGAACACAAGATTGCGAAATGTCTGTGAATTAAAGGATATAAAAATTAAAATGGCCAATTAAATGCGAATCAGCCTTGCATTCAGGACAGGTGCTAACTGACCTAGTAGGTAGTTGTGCTGTGATGGCTATAGCAGTTGTGTCCCTTTTACTACAAAATGGGATTCTAACGTCATGGATGGTGACTTGCCCCGTGAACAGACCAGCTCCTGCCCGGCCCTTACATTCATGGCTCCCTGCTTGAAGCAAGAATCTCTTGTGATTTTGGGTGGCTAGCTCCTTCTCAACATTCTAGTTTCTGCCGTAATGTCTCCTCCTCAAAAAGAACTTTGTTCTCCACTTTATCTAAAATAGCATCCCCTGCCCAACCTTTTATGCTCTTATTTTAGCCATAACTCCTACTAGCTTGTGATATAATCTCATTGATAAATTTGATTCCTTGCTATTGTCTGTCCCCTCTAGATAGAACACATATTTATGAGAGTAGGGACTACACTCGTGTTTTCACTGTCCCCAATCCCTGGTTCGGTAATTACTCCATAAATTTGTGTAAATAAATAAAAAAAAAATTTAACAGCGTGTGTCAGATAGCTCTTTAAAAAAACAACACTCTCTCATGTTATTTTAAAGCAGGCACAAGAAAAGCCATTGATTACTTTATAAAGCTTTTTCTTAGAACCATAGAATTTCCCAGACCTTGCTCTTCTTTCTGCCAGTTTTTGAAATGCAAAGAACTATGTATTTGTCAGTAGAAATTTGATTTAAAAGGATTATTGTCAGAAAAAAAGTGCTTTTCATAAAAAGGCACATAGAAATAAACCCATTAACCATAATGCATAACCATATACTGTAGTTGTTTTCCATTTATCGTTTTCCTTTATTTGGGAATTTAAGCATAAAATAGTATCATCAATGCCAGGTTGTGGGAGTGGGGTGGGATACTATTATCATATTATACAACAATCTATATCATATTACTTTTCTCAGTAGCTAGTATTTGTCTGAGTCAATTCCCATTATTCAATCTATTTAGCCTGTACTGAAACTTTATTGATCCCTTTTTCATGTAAAAGAGAAAGATCAATTTTCTATTATGTTTGTTAAACAGGTACAGAAAGATTGTGGTGGGCACGGCAAATGAAGCAATGGATAATTATTTGCTGAAACGTTCCATTTCATATATTAAAGGGAAACTGAGAATGAGATAATAAATGTACCCTTTATATCTATTATTAGTACTTCTATTTATCTTAAACATCTCAAAACCTGTGTGTGGATTCCAATGCTAAAAACTTAAAACTAATTTTTTAGCGAGGAAACAGACATTGTTAAAAATACTTGCAATTGAAATTTCTAACTTTAATATGTCTCCAGTTTCCATGAGTTAGAAAACAAAATGAATGTAGGAACTAAAAGACATTACCTATTCCAAGGAATTTAGCATTCAAGCTGAGGTGAACTATTTCTACCATTTCAATACAAGATTCCCAAGGCAGCCACTTTTAAGGTTCTGTCATTCTTATGCTTTTGACTTATGTAGAAGCTGGTGCTTATATTATTTTAATGTTCAGGGATTTATACTGTTCATTACTACTCAGTTCTGGAAAACAATGCAATGCAGAAAGGGTCTGTTACATGGTCTTGCCAGTCTATAACTACACATTCCTTCTTTCTAACAGAGAAAAGCTGCCTGTCTACAAGGGGACATTAGGCAGAGGACATTTGCATGCCTTCATTTCATGCACCTGTTGAACATCCATTATGAACAGATCACTGAAATATGAAGAGTTATGAAAAACAGATCATGATGTTCAGAGCTTAAAGTCAAAGGGGATGATGACATACCTGTGAATGCTGTGATGACATGTGCGATAATTAGAAAAAGTTTCTGAACCTTCATCCCAGGAGAGGAAACATCATGAGACAATGCGGAGTTCCTGTAAGAAAGTGATCTGTATGGGCATATGTATCTGCCAAGGTTAAGTAAGTAGAACAGAGCAAGAGTTTGCACATGGGAGCCATTTGAAAGCTATAATGAACTTCGTTTATAATGATATTTTGCTTATTATTAAAACATGAGCAGCATTAAGCACAATTACTTGTGAAATGTGGCTACAACTAACCCCGGCTAGCATTACTATGTCATTGCCCTCAGCCTGTTAAATAAGGGACACTGTATTCTCTCAGTAACTTTACCCATAAGAGCTCAGGGAAGTGAAGGCAAAGCCAGTAAAATGTGTACAGTGTCCTGAAATTTAACATCGAGTTTTGTCAGGGCAAGGTAGATAGCCTCTGGTGTCTTGCTCACTGGTGACCCTGCCACGCAGCCTACCTAGAGACTGACCCGGCTCATTTCCAGCTCTGGAGCCTTCTGCTGCCGGAGGCAGATCACCACCAGAAAGCCAGCTGGTGGGAAAGCCAGAAGGCTCTGCTCTCTCCCATCAACCCTGAGACCACACTTAGGGCTGGCACTCTCTACCCTGGCCATATATTGGAAATACCTGGAGAACTGGTTAAAATACTGATGCACAGGTTCTATTCTGAATTAATTTAATTGCTTTCTGGTAGCTGGGACACAGACTGACACTAGCTGCCCAGTGATTCTAATTTGCAGGTAAAGTAGTTAATCACTGTTCTGGGAAAAGAAGTGAGACACCCTCCCAAGTAAAGGGGTTAGGCCAAGGCTTGCTCTTTTAAAACTCCTTTCAAGCTATTGTTTCATGACTTTCCTCCCTCAGTAGTGCCCTGGATATTTCTTTGACACTGATTCCCTACAAGTACAAGGGTCCAGGGCACTGGGAGGAGAGCGGTGGAGTGCATGTGTGTCGTTCATGAGGAATTTCTGACCTAGTGGGAAATCCACTTTTGGCCCAAGTGCCCAACTTGAAACAATTCAGGACATTATTTAAATGTTGGAAAGTGATAAAGGACATGAAACTAGATGTATTTCAGGGATTGCAAATTTTCATATTTATGAAATAGAGGAATAACCGGCAAACAATCTTGGTGTGCATAGTTACTTTGGTCTGTCAGAGAAAAAGAATGTCTTTATTACCAAGTAGGCCTTGGTGTGAGGAGTCTTGGAGTCTGTGGGAATGTTCTAGATATTAGAAATCTTTGGTAAAATCACAAATGAGAAACACATTGTAACACACAAGAGTCTGGATGTTCCAAGCACATGTGTCTACAATCTTGACAAAATCCTTGGAAAGAAAAAACTGCAACCAGATTTTCAAGATGCCTAGATTTGGGGGTCTGGAAAGTATTAGTAGACAGGGGAATGAACAAGAGTGGTTGTATGTAGTAACAGCCGGATCTCCTGCTTAGCTAGTCACCATGGGTCAGCTCCAGAGCTGCTCATTGTGTTATCTCTTAAAAAAAAACCGATTTGAGAGAGAGAGAAAGAGGAAGGGAGAAAGAGATAAAAACATCAATTTATTCCACCCATTCATGCATTCATTGGTTGCTCCTTGTCTGTGCCCCGACCAGAGATTGAACCCACAACCTTGGTGTATCAGGACGACACTCCAACCAACTGAGTACCTGGCCGGGGCTGTTGTTGCTTTTGATTCTTTACTTGCAAAGGTGATCAGCCAGGTGCACAGATTCTAAGTTTTGAGGATCACCAGTAGATCCCAAGCCCACATCTCTGCATTTGCCTTTTTCTAGAGCTGAAAATCCCCAGCAATGCACAACAGAACGGACTCGGTTGGAAGATGCGGGCTCAGATGGAGGACTTGCAGCTAACCACCCGAGGAGACTTGGGCAAGTTGTTTCAGCTCTTAGTGTCAGTTCCCTCAAATGTAGGGTAAAGTTAATTTTAAAAAGCCCTGTCATGCCTAACTCCCAAGTTTATTATAAACAGAATATAATTTGCAAGAAATTTTAGTGCGTGCAACTTGCAAAGTACAGTGAGGTGAAGAATATCAGCATTATTAAGACATCAACTTTGCAAACAGTTTTGAAGAACTATCAGGAAAATGTTAATTAAGTCACCAATTATCTGATGCTATATAACAAATTATTCCAAAACTTTATTATGCTTATACAATCTTAAGATTAAGAGTTTAGGAAGAGCTCAGTCATGCCTTTCTTGCTTATCATTTCTCCTGGTTGCATACAAATTTCTCCTGGAGCTCTTCCATCATCCAAAGGCATGACTGGGGCTGGAGAATTTATTATCAAGGTAATTCATTCCATGGCGGGCAAGTTGCTGCTGGCTCTTGGCCTAAAACCTTTCCATATGGGCCATGGGGCTGCTTAAGTGTCCTGACAGTATGACAGCTGGCAACCGCCATAGTAAGTGAACCAACAGACTATGGTGAAGTTTCATTACCATTTATGACTTAACCTTGGAAATGACGCACGATCATTTCCACTTTGAGCTTTGATTCAAAGCAGAAGGTACTACACAAAAGTGTGAGTTCCAGTAGGTGAGAATCGTTGGAGGCGAGCTCATGTGTAGACAGCTCACTACTGACACCCAGCTATTTATATTTTTCTACAAAGTAGATTATCAAGTGCTCTCAGATGGAGTTTGGTACAGAAATGGGGGGGGGAGCCCCAAACCAAACCTCCAACTGTGAAATCTGTCCAGAGTAAGGCTTGTATGCCACAGCAAGTAAACCAACACAAGAGGCTACCCAAGGAGGGCAAACCAAATTGTAGAAAGCTTTGAAAAAGAACATGGAGAAAGTAGAAATAATGAAAACTATATTGCATTATACTTTTGAGACTAGTCTAGCTCACCAATAGCTCAAAACTGGTCTGTATTCAAAGGTCTTATAATCAAATTGGTCTTCTAATAGAAATAAAATATTCGTCTACTAAAAAATTGGCTATTATTTGAAGATAGGATATGCAGTATATTTTTGATTAAGCAGGTTATAGTAATGTTATGACTATTCACAGATCCATTATCCACCCTTCCCTTGCTTTGCTCTCTACTGCAGGTAACTGAACTCTGTCAATGCTGTCTCTTAGACTTCCTTTCCAACTGCTTCTGTCTGCTTTATACTGATGGGAGGCATTAACCACAGATTGGAGTGTGGGGCAAAGAAGCCAGCGTATTTTTATCCACCTTCCCTATCTACTTCAGGTAGCTTCTTCAGCAATAACTTCATCTTCTGCGTATTTCCAATTCCCTTCAGAGAGATGCTCCCCCCGTGGTCCTAGCTCCTGTTGGACAGCCTCAGTCAGTGTCTGGCTCTCACAGTGAGGCATTGACTTTGGGGTTTAGTTAACCCTATATGCCATCAAGCTTCTTGCTGTTGCTCTTTTCTGGATTAACTAATAATCTCCTATAGACCTTTCAGCTCTTCCAATACCCACTATCAAGCTATCTGTTGCGGGCTCTGTTTTCCTGAATGATCCTGACTAATAATAGTAAGGAATAGGTCATAGATGTCCCCCAAATCTTGCTTAAACCATGGCACAAAACATCAATCTAATTAAGTTATGTGGAATAATTACATAGTTTAGGGTCTAGACTAACGTGTAAAGATTATAACTGCCAAAATAACAGGACCACCACTGAGTCTCAATGCCATGGATACATGGGGTGTATAGGACATTTGCAAGGACAGGAAAACAAGAAGGATGATAGATGTTGACCTTAAACAAAAGGGCTGCTAGCTAGATATTTTTTCAACAAAAAAGGGTTTATTCAAGAAAAAGAGAATTTCAATGTGGAACATGCAGCCATAGTGAGTCATGTGCAAGTCCACCAGCTCAAAAAAAGAATAAACTCTCTTACAGAAGAGAGGAGCAAGTTTGGAGGGCTTTTATAACCATGGGGTTTTTCCTGTGGGGCTTCGAGATCAACATAGGACTGCCCCACAGGCCCTCCCAATTCCCATTGTGATTTAGGTCTCCCATATATTAATATATTTATTAAATATAACTTACCTAGAATATGTACAAATGAGTTGCTCTAAGGGCTCAGAGGAAGAAAAACACGCATTAGCCTCAGGGATCTGGATGGTAGATATGGAATAGAGAATTTGGAATAGAGCCTTGATGGATGAGTTGATACCCAAAATCTAAAGATGGGAATGACAATATTCCAAAGGTAAGAAGGAACAGGTGCAAAAGTTCAAGAGGAAAAAAAAGATGAAAAATTTACTTTAGGATAACAAAATGTCTAGTTGGACCAGAATACTAGAGGATAAGTGGAACATACCCAGAAAACAAAGCCCTTATAGATAGCTGGTGATTTTCCTGGTTCATGACAGATCAAGAACCCAAAGGGTAGTGCTTGAAAAAAATCTACCCGTGGGAGGGACTTTTCATTGAAATTTTCAAGAAAAAGCCTGGGTTGAAAGAATTGCAGGGCTAAAGTGATATTTTAAGAGTCCTACTTCCTATTTTTATATACCTATCGCAATAACTAGTATAGGAATGATACTTCTGGTTTAAGTACAACGATGTGATGGTAGGGACTTTGTTTTGTTTCCTGACCAATCCGAAGTGCCTAATAATGTACTTGGCATAGTAGGTGCTCAATAAATATTTGTCAAATGAATTGATGAGGCACAGTCTTTGTACCATAGTTCACAGGAATTAGAAAACTATTTACTCATTTATATAATGATAGGACCCATACTAAGTGAAGGATATTATTTAAACGTCTTTTCCAAACATTTCACAGAACAAAGCACAGCATTAAAAAAACATTCTAACTACATTATCAAGATAACTGCCAACACCTCTCAAAATGTGAGCTTTGAAACATATGAGTCTGTGAGACCTTGAAGATTATTTAGTACAATTCCTTTTTAGCACAGTCTGGGCTTGGATTCAACAGGATTCAACACTTATTTATCCCTTAAAAAATGTTCATACTAAAATGTGCCCCTAAGCAGGGGTTAATGGATCTTCAAACTGGAATGTCATTTGGAACTTACGCAGCTGCTCCAAGTGAAAACACCACACTCCCAGATGCCAGGCCTGTGTGACTGAGCTCTGGCACCAGCTGAGTTTGCT